>MU186776.1:53841-84293 GCA_016904865.1 Pissodes strobi | reverse complement strand
GTAGACTAAAAATTGCAAATATAATGGGAAATAAATATAGACATTTGTTTTGTTTTTGAAAAAAAAACTATATCATACATATTTTGGTTGTGTATTTTGTAAATATATTAAAGTGAGCATTATATTTTAAGCTTATTTAGGGTTAGATAAATAATAATATTTATTAGACCATATTCTTTTATCTATAAATACCAGAAATGCGTTTTAGTTTGAAATAAAGATTTTGTTAAAAAAACAAAAAAAAATCGTCCACGTAACGCGTGGTTGGGCATTGTCCTTTTTAAAAATTATGTTGCCTTTTAAAATGTGACTTTTGACTTTTTGATTGTGATGTGACCATTGTTTGTTGGTGTTGTTTGCTTACTCTTCGTCGATATGTTCTTCAGGTCCAATGACAAGTAGCACTGATGATGGCTTAGACCGAAAGCGCTCTGTTATGTTTTTATAAGAAGTCCTTTTGGATTAAATTTTGCATGGAATACAAAGTGTTTCATTTGGTACGATTCATACATGCACACAGCCACCACTCTTCACTTATAAAAAAAAAGTCGGCTTCCAAAGCCTTCCTTACTGAATTTTAACGTTTCACCTTTAACATAGAACTCATTCGTGAAATTTCCCAGATGAAGGACAGACCCCCAAAAGACGCACTACTCAAATACGAATTCCAAAGTTCGAACCCAAACTGACCAATTTGTGCTCCTGGCAGGCGTCAGCGTCATCTACTACCAAAAACATACGTGAAATGATCGGCAAAATATGTTCCTCCTATTTAAGAGCTGCTATAGGTGTAAGGCCTCTACCCTTAAAGAAGGTCATAAAAACTCATCCCCCTTCGTCTACAATCCATTTTTTTTATATTTATTTCGAAAAATGTTTAAATTCTTAATCCCCTGGACCTATTCGGTAGTATGTAGTGTAACGGGTACGGGTACAGTTATTGGCCAGGCTCTAGTTATTGGCCACTCTGAGATTAATTTGAAATAATAAAACTTCCCGAGGTAAAACCAAAACACCGCATTTTAAATTAAAATCTGGCAACATTGATTTATCTTCTTACCAATGATAACACTTCCAATTAGCCTTACAGAAATGTTGAAGCATTCGTATAATTTGGTTCGTCCTAAGTTGCATCACTTTATCCAAAAATACTCAGAATTCCTTAAAAATCTGTGTCTTTATGGTAAGTGGGTACGCTTTAGTTTCGTATTTTATCGTATCAAATTTTAATTTTAGGGCATCTTATTGTATTATTTCACACTTATTTAAGTATTTTTAGTGTTAGGTTAGAATTTTTGGCGGCATTTTTTCAGTGGCCAGCATCTGGTACAATAATTTGCCTCCTACACAGTTATTGGCCGGCATGGCCAACTACTAGTGCTACGTGTAATATAATATTTTTATGAAATCTTATGTTTCTTAGCAATTTTGAGCACAAATTAACCATTTTATAGCGGCCAATAACTAGATTTTAGGATGGCTAACTACTGTACCTATGCTTTTTTAAGCCCTAAGCCCTATTTTTGCTTAGATTCATAATGTCCACCAGAAAAAAAACTAAGACGCTTAATCAAGAATACGAGGAAGCTGATAAGAGAAAGCCCTTGAAGCAGTTAACAATGGGACGAGCCAGAGAAAAGCAGCCCAGCAATTCAATGTTTCAAGGGCTACCCTTCAGTTAATAAAAAATAAAACTACTTGTGGTCCAAATCCCATTCTGTCGTTGGAGAAGGAGACTCGGCTTAAAGACTGGATTTGTGCATGCCAGAATAAAGGTTATCCGCTGAGGATATAGAAAATGTGCAGGAGTCGGTCAAAGGAGTTTTGGATGATAATCTTCGCGATAATAGACAATATGCCTGGAAGAGGCTGGTACAAGTGCTTTTTAAAGAGAAATCGAAAGCTAAAGCTGAGGGCTCCAGAAGCGATTACTGCGGCAAGTTCTAATATTTCTGAAAATTATATTCGGAAATGATTTAGCTGAGTAGAACGTAGAACAATACTTAGATAAAAAAAAAGTTATAGTGATAATTTAAAAGAGCCGTCAAGTATTTTTAATGGTGATGAAATAAGTTTCTATTTATATCCGATAAAGAGTGTTAGCTGTGAAGAAAAGCAAAAATCACTTGAAAGTTAATTTAACTGTAATGTTTACGTTTGCAGCATCTGGCAACCTCCAATGGTAATTTATCCGTACAAAAGATTGCCATCATATGTTGTAAAGTCGGTACCTGCTGGGTGCGGAATAGGTTGTAGAAAGTCACGGTGGAAAAAAATGAAAATTTCTATGAATATACAGAAAACGTCTTTCATAAACATTAAGTTGCTAAAAATATCAAATTTCTTATAATTTTATTTGTTGATTGGCATAAAACTGATTTGACCCTGCAAACTAATGAATTGTGTTCCATGTTGAAAATAATATTAGTAGCTCTCTACCCAAACGCAACAAAAATAATGCAGCTGCAGATGTTGCGACGGTCAAACCCCCAATTGGTAGAAACAAAGAAGTTTTAAACTTCAGAAAGGAAAATCCTAATTCTATAGTACCCAAGGAAAATCTTGCTTTAGTATTATTAAACAAAGCCATTAGTACGTTAAAGTCAGTTTGTCAAGCCAATGGTTTGAAAGCAACTGGGTTATATCCCTGAAACCCTTCAGCAAATGATTACTCCAAATGTTTGGAAAAGAATACCAACAAAATTTCACAGTATTTCTGAAGAAGAATCTATAACCCAGTGATTTTGAGAAAGTAGTTGGAACTGGGAAGATAAAGATGACCCAAAATAATGGATGTGAAAGTTTAAATGAAGATACACAAATTATATATAATATACTCTAGTTATTCAAAAACGAGTCAGATGACGCAAGATCTACTTTATTTCGCATTACGTCAGATTATCTATGATGAAAAATATATTCCCATCGCTGAAAAGGAAAATAGTGACCAGGTTGGTATTATTCCGTCTACATTCGAGATCCCAACAGTTAACCACATTCGAAATAGAAAATATCGTAACGGACAATAATATGTCATTTAGTGGGCCAGATGAGTTAACCACAGGACTTAAAGTGTCGAAGAATAAGTCGATCAAAGAAATTGAAGTGTCTAACACAGAACCTACAAATAGTCCAGTTAGTGGGGGGAAATCTTTGTAGTACCAAACATGTTTCCAATAGTAGCCCACCTGATGATGAAACTAACACTGAAGATACAGGAAGATATTCAACCCAAAAACAGGAATATGAAGATCATCTAAATTATTTTACAAGCTGTGCAAATACTTCTACAAGTGTTATTAATTCATGTGATACTAGATCTATCTTGGAAAACGCATTTTTTGAAAATTGTTTTAACTGCAATCGTCAAGCCAATCCTCATTAAAACAGAAATATGCCAAATCCAGCTAAACTGAAACTATTTTTGGAGAAAGCAAATGAGACGCCTAAATCCAAAGTGTTGATTATTTCTGCTGTTATAGTGTATAGTGCCAGATACCAAGCATGGGTTCACAAGAAAACAGAGTTTCCACTAGGCTATGAATTTGTTATCAATATCTCTCTTGTCTTTAAGATCAGGGATAGGATGATACTTTTGTACAAGAACCTATCACCTTGCTTGTGTTGGCAAAGCTAAACAATCAGAAAATGATACTTTTGTGTGCAATAGCTGTACTTAAAGCTAAAAAAAAACAAATTTTGTCTGGGCTAAGCTCCATATTTTTAAGGTGGCCAATTACTGGTATATGGCTAGGCCAACAACTGTAACTTTATGGCCAATAATTGAATTTTTGTGTGTTTTGAAATATTTGTATTTTTATATTATTTAGAAGATTGAAGTTGTAAAACAAAATTTTGTTTCCAATAGTTGAATATGTTATTATTTGAGAAAAAAATATAGCATAATTTGTGACCTAATAATTTCAGAAGAAAATGAAAAAGATATTATTAAAATCTTTAAGTGGCCAATAACTGTATCCGTTACCCTGCACGTTTTCAGATAATGAATTAAAATTTTAGCATGGCCACATTATGGTAACATAGAGATTATAATAACATTTCAGTAAAAAAAATACACAGATGTGCAATAAAATATAGTGTAAAATTAAAATCGTTTATTTATACATTCAAAATATCCATCTATTGTATGGACAGATCTCCAAAATTATTTTATAAACAACAATTTTTTCTAGCACGTTTTAATTTGCTTTTATTATTACAGCCACTAGTATTTTTCACCTTAAACCTTAAATCTCAACGAGTACAAGTACAGTCCTCATAGTTACGTCACCCTATGACTCCACTCTGCCGCCGCGCCTCTCGCTTTGCAGGGTTATTGCGTCCTCGCCTATTCCAAAGTTACAGCGCCTATAAAATTTGCTAGTTACATTCGACCATCCTGCAATAATTAATGCCTTAATTAAATCAACCAGATCTTTTCGATCTGTGCATTCGCCATAACACCAAATGGCCTACCCCAAAGGTTTCACCTGCAGTTGCAACCTTAAGCCTTTTACGGAATTTCACTTTCATTTTTCGCACCGCCTTTGTTAGGTTTCACTCGCCTTTTGCTGTCTCAAACGAAGTTTGGACCACAAATCGCCATAGGCCTCGCCTTTCGCCAACGGAGCATGCGGCATTGGACCTCGCCTCGCCAAAAAAGACAGCGAACGCCTTGATCGTAAACGCCAGGCCGCGGTCGAAAATAATCCCCCTTGAGTACCTAAGTTCGTCAAATGCCTCTCTCAATTTGAGAATCGCCTCAGAAGACCTCAAAGTCTGATAAACGCCAATACCTATACAATATCATAGTCTGAAAGAGCTCTATTTAGGCAGTTCTGGATATGTTAAAACTTGCCAAATCCACAATTTTTCTCAAAGAAATAGAGTTGATGATAATTTATTTGATAAACTTAATATGTGATTTTTCCAGCTTAATTTACTATTCAAATATACACCTAGAAAGTGAATTGCTTTGGTGGCCCTCTTTAAGTGTAAAACTCAACAACTCAGTCTTGTTCAATCTAGCAAAATATTATTGTCAGGAGACGAGTTGTGTAGTTTTTGTAGTGTTTGTTCTGTTCATGCTTCAATGGTTTTATAATTTTTGTCATTATCAAGGAAGGTATTAACATCACAGTACTAAATAAATTTTGTTTCAGGAAAAAAGGGGTGTAATTTATTAATATATGGAATAAACAGTATTGGACCCAGTATTGAGCCTTGCGGTACACCTGCTCTTACTGTCTGTGTTGATGATACTGTCTCGCTGTAGTAAGTAACTTGCGTGCGTTCAGACAAATAAAAAATTATTAGATTTAAAGCTATTCCTCTTATCCCATAATGTTGTAACTTTGCGGTAAAGGTCCGATAACACACACAGTCAAACGCCTTCGAGAGGTCACAGACCATAGCAGAGACATCCTCAGCCCTCTCAAAGCATCCAACTATATGCATCACCAGCTCCCTCAAAGCATCACTTGGTGGACTTGTTGTTTGATTTCCGTGCCCCCCTTTCGGGGAGCGGTTAGCTTGCATACCCCTCTACAGCGCTTAAGGAGAAGTAGAGTTACCCTTCTGCTTGCGTGACACGTTGTTCCAATTTGAGGGGCCTATTTGGTCTGTGCCCCTGGTGATTCCCGTCTTTTGCACAAAACTATGAGCTATTGCAGGAACAGATAAAAATAGTCCCACGAGAACATCCGGCACCCCCCAGCCTATGTACCGACGTGAATGGATACTTTTACTGGCTAAAACGCTGAAAGGCACAGACGGCGCTGGCCAATTCTTCTGCACGATTGCCACGTGTTACCCAAAATGGCGACAAAAGGGCCGCGATCCGATTCGTGCTGACTCAACCGAGAACGAAGCGGAAGCGGAAGTCACTTGGTTGATTTGTTGACTTATTTTTCCTAAATCCCAGTTGAGAAGCAGATATAAGGTTATGTTGTTCTAAGAAAGGTATTGATGTGAAAGCTGTTTCAATTGGTGATACTTCTTTTCTGTGGGGGCCTATCGGCTAGGAGTTGAGTAGTTCGATCTGTTATCAGTAGGACGACCATTCATAGGAACTGACGCCACTGAAATTGTCATACTTTAAATAAATGCCGGTGTCTGCGATTTCGGCGAGCTTGATTCATGAAATGAAACTGGGACCTGAAGACTATCATAATCCAACTTTTCATAATCTTTTACTTCTCTTCATTTTAGTAGGTCTTTGTTTTCATGTAATAATCTATTTTTGTCCTCTGGTTCTTCAATAGAGGTGTTCGCAAATGAACCGTATGTTGATAAGCAGCTTGTGTCTGACGGGTGTTTCTGGTTGGCACAACTCTGGGCGGAATCATAAGTGCCAGCCCGTACCGTAATAGTATCGATAGTAAAGGGATAGGTCCGCCACTTTTCTTCGATGTTCAAGGCTATTAAGGTTTTTAGTCAACACTGGGTCATCCAGAAGTCGGACTGCTCTCCTCTGTATGGAGTCCAATATTTTTACTAAGTATTTGGGTGCCGAACTCCACATATGGGAACAGTGTACCAGAGATGGTCTTATCTGGGCCTTATAGAGCAGTAAGAGCTGATGAGGCTCTATAAAGTGCTCCTAGCTTTTGTGCTGCTGCCTTGGCGATTTTGGTGACATGATTTCGCCAAAATATGTTGTTTCCTACACTTTCAAGCTTTTGGATGAGGCCAGAGTTAGTATTTGTCCTGTCATGGATAAGTCAGGTCCTACGGTGTTTGCTTTTTTGAGAAGACAGCGGCTTGAGTCTTTCGTGCGTTAAACTGGACATTGTTTTCTTCACCCCATTCTACGATGGTGTTCATATCCTCATTGATGGCAGCAATGTGATTTGCTCGCTCGTGCTGAGAACGCGCAGCGGCCATTGGAGTCCACGACATGAATGAGGATATAAGAGTGCTGTCGTCTGATTATTTATCCTGTCATAAAGATCGATGATATAGAATAGGAACAGTACGGGAGATAACATACACTCTTGAGGAACTCCGGCATTGATTTTAAATTCCGCCGAGAGATGTCCATCAATACCAACTCGGATGCTTCGATCCCTTAGGAAATTGGAAAGCCATCAATGCATGGCTGGTGGTAGTCTATATGTTGTGAATTTGCTTAACAATCCATCATGCCACTCCATATCAAATGCTTTGGATATGTCGAGAGCCACTGCACGAGATTCGCCGTAGCTCTCGATTGCTTTGGTCCACAGTAAGTCAGGAGATCTCCCGTTGATCTAAGCTTGCGGAAGCCATACTAGCGATCGCTTATGATGCCTGATGATTAGAGATATTTTAAGAGCTATTCGTTGATCAGTTTCCCCATGACTTTGGACATGATGGGAACTAAGGTAATTGGACGATAGTTATTTGGAATCGTTTTTTACCTTTCTTTACGCAATTAGTTGCACATGAGCATATTTCCATCAAGAATGAAAGCCAGTTCGGTATGATAGGGGGAAAACCCTGCATAGTGGAGCTGCTGAGCACTATTGCGGGAACGTCATCCGGTCCTGTGGCCTTGTTAGTGGCTAGGCTACCAGCCTTGGTATTGAGGAATTCACTATCGGGATACAACCAAGAGTCACTTACTGATGAGGTAGGTTATTTACTGGCGATTTTTTCATGGCGGCATGTCAAATTTTTCTTTTCTGTTACCTTTTTGATGCAGGAAAGATGAAAAACTTTCTTGCATATTTTACATTGTAACACCACTCTTGCAGTAAAAACACATAGAACCACTTTGTAAATTTTAAGTTTTCTTTGAAGCGAATGGACGATACGTTGCGCTGTCCGCCATCTCTTATATTCTCCCATTGATCAGAACGTATTGCCCACGACCTCTAAATTCGGATAAATGACCAGACAATTTTAAAGGCCGTCTAGAGAAGTTATTCAAATAGCACATTACTTTGGCATAGTTGATTTTGATGCAGAACAGTGAATAAAGATAGCCTTAGGTACTGAAAACATGCTGAAAAAGACACCAATCATAATGACTTTGATATTATGTTAATTGAAAATTGTAATAATTGCAAGCTTTTGCATTTACAAAATAAACTGTCCATTTTCTTATTTAAACCGGACGTAGTGCGGCAATAAAAGGCGCCATAAATAAAATATCCGAGATCCATAAGGGAGCCAGGAAAATCGGAAATTTACTTAAATCAATTATAGGATGGGGAAAACCAACCGACCACGATATATAAAACTATAAATCGTTTAGCCGTGTTTCCGCCGGACCTCGTTTTAGGAGTCGGATGGCATATTTATGAAGTATTGAAGTATAGGGAGATAAAATATAGCAAATCTTCTTGGCCTTTATGTGCAACTTTATGTAGTTATGTTAAATATTTATTTTATAACGCATGACTCAAATTAAATTTTATATTCAGACTGCAGCAAATATTCAAATTCATCTAATATTATTAAGAAAAGTGGTTTTATAAAGCTCTTTAACATCAAGATATTGCCACGCTTTTTATCTTCTAATTTTAATCATTTGATTTCACTTCAGATTAGAAGAACCTGATGGTAAATAAAATATGCAATTATTACATTTGACAAAAAAAATCCTCAGTTGAGAAGGGACTTTTCACCTACAAAAAAAAACAGGCTTCGTCATGCAGAATGACTCTTCACAGAGTAAAAACCCCCCCTCAGTTGAAGGGCTCTTTACGTAGAAAAAAACTTCCTCGGTTGAAAGAGCACTCTTTGATGGTTCTTTTCCCAGATATGGCAACGCTAAATTTAGCTAGCTGCCTCAAAAGATGGAGGGAATAGAACCTGTGACAAATACAGTGTAAGTTCCAGTTACGCAGTGAGTCTCGGCACTAGATAAACAACAAACCAAAGACAAACTCACACGTGTATTTCAAAAAAAGTTTTCGCTACATCAAACAGTGCCTATCAATATGGCTGACTTCTGAAGAGTGAATTGGTATGATTTTTCTCTGATCAAAATGATGCCTGATCTTTGGAAAATATCCTCCTTTTTTAGATTTAAGCCAGCTCGTCTCCGCACGAGGTATGTATCAAGCACGAGCCAATGCCAATTTCTGGAACAATCACCTGAGGTTCGGACATGACAAATCCTAACTAATTTAATAAATGCCCTGGGTATAAAAAGAATAGGCATTTAATTAGCATACCTAACATATCACTAAAAACTTCCTCCCTATTATTTCATACCCTGACCAACCTGCACCGAATTAACGCCAACCTCGTTGAAGTCGCAGTTAATGTCTCGCCCACTCACGCAGGCACATTCTAAAGACCAGTTCGAGTTTGCACGTCAATCTGTTCTTCCGAGGCAACCTCAAACGATATCTGAACTCACTGACGTTTTGTGATTTTTCCCTATCCAACAATGTTGCAGTGCAACACCGGTACGTATGCTCTACGCCATACCTGCAATCTTAAATATTGATGCATAGCAAGTGTCATCAAGAACAAATTTTCAAAAATCATAAATCGATACGTGGCTGATCGTAGTACCCATCCCTTGATGGTCAAAACGCCGCCGTACTAATAGAACACGACTTACCGTGACGACGGCGCAACGCAAAGATGTCAAGTTTAAATAACAATTCAATTCCCCAAATGAAATGTCGCAAGAAGCTAATTAAGAAAACTAATCACATTAAAGAAAATACAGGAAAACCGATATATCATGGCATTTATGGTGGTATATTGTTAACTAAAAGATGCTACTATAAAAAAAGAATACTCAGTCTATATTTTTTTAAATAGAGGTTATCACTAGGAGAAGTTACAATTTGGAATGCAAGTGTTAATGACAAGTACCTTACTGGGAAAGACATAGTAAAAACACATAGGCATTTAAATAAAAGAGAAATTAGAGAGTAAAATATAGATATGAGAAACAGGGTTATAATGTTGAATTAAAATAAAGGAGAAGTTAGAAAGCGAAATTATATATAGGTCGTATAAGGAATGTTGTAGCCAACTGTCTCAGAGAAGATAGGGAAGGTCATAAGTCAGACACTTGGACAACATGAGGACCTATGAGGTGAAATCAGAATCCATACATGGATATATGTATAAAAATTACAAGGAAAAATAGACAGTATATTAGAAGATATTAACTAGAAAGCGTTATAAAAGGAAGGAAGTAAGAGAAAGGAAGTTGAGGCAGGATAGCACATGAAGCCAGATCGCAGTGATAAGTATGATATGGAGAAAATTACAATTTAGGAGAAAAAATTAGAGAAAATACGTCACAAAAGTATCTGCAGATACAATATGTCGAAATAGATAAAACATTAAAAGATAAAAAATAAGCCAACATAAATAAGGAATTATAGATAAGATAAGGAAATAAAATAAGGAACGAAACATAGAAATAAGAGAATAAATAGAATATAAGTTGATACGAGAGAACTTAGAATAAGTAAATATAAAAGAATAGGCCAACCTAAAGATAGAATAGAGAATCATGGATAGAATAAGGGAAGATAGATTAAAGAAAGAAAGACCGGTTAAGGAATCGTAGACCATCAAGCAATTAAAGTAAATATCATTTTTATAGAAAACACACGCTAAAACATAGGAAATAAATAAATATGAATAAATATGGAGATACAGTCGTAAAACATAAATATAGAATTCTAAATACATATTCAAACCAATCCGGCAGTCACAAGCATCGATCTTGCAAAAAGCATCTAATATAAAGCATAAGTAAATCAAAGCATTAAAAATTGCTACCTACTAAGCAACTTATGTGAGTTAATTTACACCGAAGAAAGTCTGGTTATTAATCAATCATTATCCTTCTTAGAATATGCGCATATTCTGGGAGGGATAATATTAACTAAAAATATTAATATGCAAATCCAATCATCATTAAAGTTAATATAATTGATGACAGTCAAAAGGTGGAAATAACGCACATAATTATTAATATTCGTAGTTATTCGAAACAATCTCGGCAATGTTTACTTTTATTGAGACCAAGAAATCGATGTTATATAATCACAACCAGTCAGCAATCATTTGAAAACCAGGCCATGTATACGCGCTAATTAATGCTATTATTTTTAACTGAAATAAATCCACGAATGATAAAAAGGCATCGCAATATCAGGAAACCTAAAACATCTATGCATTTCGACAGTCAGGTTATTAATCAATCATTATCCTTCCTAGAAAATGTGCATATTCTGAGAGGGATAATAATAGCTAAAAATAATAATATCCAAATCCAATCATCATTAAAGTTAATATAATCGATGACAGTCAAAAGGTGTAAATAACGCTCATAATTAATAATATCCCATGGTATTCGAAACAATCTCGGCAATGTTTACTTTTACTGAGACCAAAAAATCGATGTTATATAATCACAAACAGTCAGGAATCATTTTAAAAATAAGGCCAAGTATACGTGCTAATTAATGTTATTATTTTTAACTGAAATAAATCCACGAACGATAAAAAAGCATCGCAATATCTGGGAACTTGAAACATCTATGCATTTCGCCACCTTAAAGACAAGGCCACCCGACAATGCATAGGATCTCCCTTTAGTGTGTGTGCCACTGCCATAAAAAAATACTAACTTTAGATCTAACCAGAGGTTAAGTTTAACCGGAATTTCTTAACCTCTGATTAAATAAAAAAATTAGTGTCAAACGATAGCTTATGAAAACCAAGATAGGAAAGTGCAAACCATTTTGCTCTATCTTTACCCGTTTAGATTTCACAGGCTGTCAAACTTGGTAAATGGTCGATTTTCAACTGTCAATATTTCAAAAATAGTTGGAGATAGGTATAGGACATTATTCATGAAATATATCTAGAATTCCCCGCAAAATCCAAGCATGCAATAATATACAGGGTGTTGTGTTTAAAATAACCAAGTTGACATCTACTCCCGGTAGAACCGGATGTCGCACAGTGTTGCTGTTATTTTATTAGAATAGAGCGTCTTTGAAAACCTTCCGGTACCAATTTTCAGAATTCAAATGGCTTTACTTTCCGAAATATTCTAATGGACGGTCGCCGTGAGAACGTATATAAAGATTATAAGGAAAAATAAACAGTATATCAGAAGATATTAAACTAGAAAGCGTTATAAAAGAGGAAATATGAGAAAGAAAATTGAAACAGCATGGCACATGAAGCCAGATAGCAGTGATAAGTATCATATGGAGAAAATTACAATTTAAGAGGAAAAATTAGAGAAAATACTTCATAAAAGTATCTGCAGATACAATATGTAGAAATAGATAAAATATTAAAAAATAAAAAATAAGGAATTATACCTAGATAAGAAAAGGAAATAAAATAAGGAATCATAAAGTATAAAACATAGAAATGACAGAATAAATAGAATATAAGTTGATACGAGAGAGCTTAGACTAAGTAAATAAAGAAGAATAAGCCAACATGAAGATAAAATAGAGAATCATGAATAGAATAAGGAAACATATATCAAAGAAAGAAGGACAGGTTAAGGAATCATAGATCATCCAGCAATTAGAGTAGATATCATTTTAATAGAAAACACACGCTATAAACATATGAAATGAATACATAAATATGGAGATACAGTCGTAAAATATAAGCATAGCATTCTAAATACACATTCAAACCAACCCACCAGTCATCAGCATCGATCATGCAAAAAGCACCTAATATAAAGCACAAGTAAAACAAAACCAGTAAAAATTGGTGCCTACTAAGCAGCTTATGTGAGTTAATTTACACCGAAAAAATAGTCAGGTTATTAATCAATCATTATCCTTCTTAGAAAATGCGCATATTCTGGAAGGGATAATAATAGCAAAAATGCTAATATCCAAACCAATCATCATTAAAGTTAATATAATTGATGACAGTTAAGGGGTGGAAATAACGTAAAAAAGTATTATTATCCGATGTTATTCGAAACAATCTCGGCAATGTTTACTTTTATTGAGAACAATAAATCGATGTTATATAAACACAAAGTCATTCAATTATTTTAAAAAGGAGCCCAAGTATACCTGTTAATTAATGATATTATTTTTAACAGAAATAAATTCACGAACAATAAAAAGGCATCGCAATATCTGGGAACCTGAAACATCTATGCATTTCGACACCTTAAGGACAAGGCCACCCGATAATGTATAGAATCTCCCTTTAGTGTGTGTGTCACTGCTATAAAAAAAACTAACTTTAGATTTAACCAGAGATTAAATTTAACCGGAATTTCTTTACCACTGGTTAAATAAAAAAAAATTGTGTCAAACGATAGCTTATGAAAACCACGATAGGAAAGTGCAAACGATTTTGCTCTATCTTTACCCGTTTAGATGGCTGTCAAACTTGGTAAATGGTCGATTTTCAACTGTCAATATATAAAAAATAAACTGCTCCCGATAAGTTAAGGAAATGTAAAAATTTGGTCAAAATGCAAATGCTCATAACTTTGTTTAAAAATGCTCTGCAGCGTTTGATATGAAATTTTCTAGCCTTTAAGATAAGGCTGGCGCCAATTATGATAATTCCTTGGCATTTATGATACAGGGCTTTTAATATTATGTTACAAATTTAAAAAAATTTCAAACCGTATACCTGTTCTTAGGAACATCTGGGCATTCTTTCTAAATATGCTTAAGTAAGCTTATTACCTTCTGTTGAGTCTATTCTAACATCTGGAGTTCATCTTGCTTTTTATTTGAAACCCCGATTTTTTTATAAAAATTTGCAAATCCTCAATAATAGCCTAATAATCTTTGGAAAAAATAAAGGATACACGGTTTTCTTCTAAAATAGGTATCTAAAGACATCGCCCTGGAACCTACGTCATCCAAATTTAAATCTTCATAGTACAGGGTGATTCAGATATTAAAAAAAAATAGATTTAATTTATTAAATTGATTTTTATTTAAATTAACTTACAAAAACCTTACTTTCATATTACTCGAAACACTGCAGTTTAGAAACTAATAAGTAGTATAAGCTCCATGTACATCAATAATGGCCTGACATCTCCTATGCATACTATCAATAAGCGTATCAAAATATTCTTGCGGAATATCTGACCATATTCTAGGAAGGACCTGCTGCAACTGAAGAATGGTATTTGAGTGAGGAACATATTCATCTAACCTCCTTTGCAGCATATCCCATGCATGCTCTATACAATTGAGATCAGGAGATCTAGGCGGAAGCTGAAGGTGAGTAATTCGTAATCTTTCGATATCATTTAAAATAGCCGCGGTCCTGTGAGGGCGAGCATTATCATCTAAGAATACGAACTGCTCTCCAATTGCTGCACGAAACATGGGCAAAATATTGTTGATTATCTGATTTTGGTACTGAAATCCATTCATATTCCCCTGACAGATATGTAGATCGGTTCGTCCATTGAAGCATATACTACCCCATACCATGGTTGTTCCTCCTTTATAGGGGTAAACAACTTGGACTTGACGTTGATTCCTGGGCACTCTTGGCAACGTCCAGACCCGGACACGGCGACTATCGGAAAATCGACCATAACGGGATTCGTCCGTGAAAAGGACATTTCGCCATTCTTCACCCCAGTTGAGCCGTTCTGTTGCCCAAGCTAATCTTGCAGCCATATGTGAGAGGAACACGTCTAAGGAGACGTCTTGATTTTAAATTAACCGAAGCCAAACGTGTTCTTATAGTTTCCTTACAAATCTGAATTCCATGAGTTTCAATTACTCTGTGCACAACTTGTCGACATGTTGATAAAGGCTCTCTACGTACACTAAGCGTTATAAACCTATCTTGTGCCCCTGTTGTTTTTCTTGCACGTCCAGTTCGTGGACGTTCAGACACATCACCAGTATTTTCAAATCTCGATTTTAATCTACTGATTACACTATCGGAAACTTGAAACATTCTAGAAACTTCAGACTGACTTGAGCTACCTTGTAGAATACCAATAGCTCTATTAGCTTCTGCAGTTGTTAGTTTACGTCTCAGCATTCTGAGAAATGAAAACTTAACTTTGGATTAACGTCACAAATTAAATAACAAATCACCTTATTGAAACAGCCACTTAGTACACATTACTTATTTGCCATTTTGAAAAGACAAGTTGTCAAAGCGTTTCCATGGTAACATGAAATCAAATGTCATTAAAAGGTTGTTAAAATCAAGACGTCTCCTTAGACGCAATAAAGAAATAAAAATAAAGGCGGGTTTTCTTAGGCAACGTGTTTTGAATCACCCTGTACTATGAAGATTTAAATTTGGATGACGTAGGTTCCAGGGCGATGTTTTTAGATACCTATTTTAGAAGAAAAACGTGTATCCTTTAGTTTTTTCAACGAGTATTAGGCTATTACTGAAAATTTGCACATTTTTATAAAAAAATCGGTTTTTCAATTAAAAGGCAAGATGAACTCCAGATGTTAAAATAGCCTCAATAGAAGGTTATAAGCTTACTTAAGCATATTTAGAAAGAATGCCCAGATGTTCCTATGAACAGGTATACGGTTTCAATTTTTTTTAAATTTGCAACATAATTTTAAAAGCCCTGTATAATAAATGCCAAGGAATTATCATACTTGGCGCTATTCTTATCTTAAAGGCTAGAAAATTTCATATCAAACGCTGCAGAGCTTGCTAAGATATGTCATTTTTAAACAAAGTTATGAGCATCTGAATTTTGATCAAATTTTTCACATTTCCTTAACTTATCGGGAGCAGTTTAGTTGGAGATAGGTATAGGACATTATTTATGAAATATGTGTAGAATTCTCTGCAAAGTCCAAGCATGCAATAATATACAGGGTGCTCTGTTTAAAATAACCAAGTTGACATCTACTTCCGGTACAACCGGAAGTCGCACAGTGTTGATGTTATTTTATTCGAATGGAGCGTCTTTGAATACCTTGCTATACCAATTTTCAGAATTCAAATGGCTGTACTTTCCTTAATATTCTAATGGACGGTCACCGTGAGACCGTATATAAAGATTATAAAGAAAAATACACGGTATCAGAAGATATTAAACTAGAAAGCTTTATAAAAGAAAGGAAATAATAGAAAGAAAGTTGAAACAGCATGGCACATGAAGCCAGATAGCACTGATAAGTATCATGTGGAGAGAATTACAATTTAGGAGGAAAAATTAGAGAAAATACTTCATAAAAATATCTGCAGGTACAATACGTAGAAATAGATAAAACATTAAAAGATAAAAAAAAAATAAGGAATTATAGATAAGAAAAGGAAATAAAATAAGGAACCATAAAGTATAGAACATACAAGTGACAGAATAAATAGAATATGAGTTAATACGAGAGAGCTTAGACTAAGTAAATAAAGAAGAATAAGCCAACATAAAGATAGAATAGAGAATCATGAATAGAATAAGGAAACATATATTAAAGAGAGAAGGACAGGTTAAGGAGTCACAGATCATCCAGCAATTAGAGTAGATATCATTTTAATAGGAAACACACACTATAAACATATGAAATAAATACATAGATATGAAGATACAGTCGTAAAATATAACCATAGCATTCTAAATACACATTCAAACCAACCCACCAGTTATCAGCATCGATCATGCAAAAAGCACCTAATATAAAGAATAAGTAAAACAAAACCATTAAAAATTGGTACCTACTAAGTAGCTTATGTGAGTTAATTTACACTGAAAAAGTAGTCAGGTTATTAATCAATCATTATTCTTCTTAGAAAATCATCAATAAAGTTAATTTAATTGATGACAGTCAAGAGGTGGAAATAACGTTCATAATTATTAATATCCGATATTATTCGAAACAATATCGGCAATGTTTACTTTTATTGATACCAAGAAATCGATGTTATATAATCACAGTCAGCAATCATTTTAAAAACCAGACCCAGTATACTAATCCACGAATGATAAAAAGGCATCGCAATATCAGGGAACCTGAAACATCTATGCATTTCGACAGTCAGGTTATTAATCAATCATTAGCCTTCTTAGAAAATTTTCGTATTCTGGGAGGGATAATAATAGCTAAAAATAATAATATCCAAATACAATCATCATTAAAGTTAATATAATTGATAACAGTCAAAAGATGTAAATAACGCTCATAATTATTAATATCCGATGTTATTCGAAACAATCTCGGCAATGCTTACTTTTATTGAGACCAAGAAACCGATGTTTTATAATCACAAACAGTCAGCAATCATTTTAAAAATAAGGCCAAGTATACGTGCTAATTAATGTTATTATTTTTAACTGAAATAAATCCACGAACCATAAAAAGGCATCGCAATATCTGGGATCCCTGAAACATCTATGCATTTCGCCACCTTAAGGACAAGGCCATCCGCCAATGCATGCGATAGCAGCAAAATAACAGTGAAGGATGCTAATGCGTACATTTAAAAACAGTTAAAGTATATGAATAAGTTTTTCATGTATTTCTAAACATACCTGTGACATAAACACGTAATCATTCAATATTTCAATAACAATTATTATTTTTCTTTAAAGCATAATGGCCGATGTTTCTGAAATTTAAGCTCGTATGTATTACTAAGGTATAAAATAATGCTTTCTTATTTTAAACATGTCCGTGGGATATCGATATAATTATTTAAAATATACTTTACGATTCAATGATTGTGAAGCATAATTGCCGACTTTTTTAATAATAAATATAAAAATATTGAATGACCAGATAAGATAATTTTTTCAGAGTATATAAATTGGTAGAAAAATTAGAAAAATATATATATGCATACTGGTAGTAACTGGAAAATATTAAAAACTAAGTCAAGAAAAAACGTTAGGATAAGAATTAGATGTCAATATTGATTACTCATGTTTTGTTTATATTTTTTCATGTACAGTGTGGCCCATTTAGGAGAGGCCCATACCTCATCTCGAAAACTACGGGGGTTGGAAATAAAATAAATATTGATCTTTATTTTTTTGTATTGTTTTAATCGTCACTTTTTTATATACAGGATGGTCAAAGAAAGTTACACTTTTTTAAATGAAATACCCTATATTTTATTACATTTTTGGATTCTACTTAAAATTCTAAACACATTTGATGTATGATGTTATACCTCTAGAGTTAGTAGTTTCACAGATATAAACAGTTGAAAATCGGTACTTTGACTACTTTTCACCTTGGTAGCAAGAACACCATTAGAGATGGAGTAAAATTAATTTCACATTCCTATCTTAACCTTTCAAGAGCTATCTGACAATACTAATTCGCAGGTGGTACCATGGGTACCAAATCTGGTACCCCGGTAGGTACCATCAGTTAGCACAATCAGATAGCTATTGGAAAGTTAAGACAAGAATTTAACATTAATTTTACTCCATCTCTAATGGTCTTCTTGCTACCAAGGTGAAAAGTAGTCAGAGTACCGATTTTCAACTGTTTATATCTGTGAAACTACTAACTCTAGAGGTATAACATCATGCATCAAATATGCTTAGAATTTCAAGTAGAATCCAAAAATGTAATAAAATTAAGGGTGTTTCGTTTAAAAAAGTGTAACTTTCTTTGACCATCCTGTATGTAAAAAAGTGACGATTAAAGCAATACAAAAAAAATAAAGAACATTTTACTAGGAATAACTTTTGTATTTAAATATTTTTGTCCAACCCCCGTAGTTTTCGAGAAAAGTTATAGGCCCCTCTTAAACGGGCACCCTGTACATGGAGTACTACATAATGACGTTCTGCAATTCGGTCAGATGGAGCCCTTATACAAATAGCAGTCAAATTGGGACCCACAGCATAAATTCTGAACTAAGTAGGGGTTAGCGGGGGACCATTGGTTGGATTCCAGAACCGATTTAAGCCATAGGCAGGACCAAGACTAAGTGCTTTGAAATATAACCTATAATTAATTATGTAAGGAGCGATATGACTATTCGAGCATTAAGAACCACTCGTTAATAATTAGGGAGGCTCTCTTTTTTTATATTAATTTGAAATTAGTTTATGAATCTTTAAAAAGAGCTTTTGAGAGTTCGGTAAAAACATTTTTCTGGCTCCGAGGGGTTAAATTATTTGGCATTTTGTACCTTTACGGGATATGCCGCAATAAGCTTCTCCTTAGAACACGTCAGTTAAAAAATAACGAAATCAGTAATTAAGATCCAATCAAATTAAATACGCCAATAGAAAGTGAATAAAGTAAATCTCTTAAAATCAACGTAACTTAAGGTGTTTTCAAGGAAACCTCAAATTATTTCCAGGAAACCTCAACTTGCCTCAAGGAAACCGAATAGGTCGCGTCTAATCAGTCTTCGACGAATAGTTCTGCGTTTCGCACCCTTTTGATATTTTATACGAAAGTTGATCATCAATAGATTTACGTTTGCTCCAAATCCAATTAATTTGTACTAAACTTGTTCATCAATGAACGTACATTCATTGGTTTTGACACTAGAGAGTTTTCATTCTTATCATCACCAGCTGAGCTACGCAACCTGAAGCACAGGGAAGTATTATAAGCAAATATTTTCTGTGACACGCAGTGAAAGCACCAATGACACGTGTGGAGGTGCCAATATTCTCTATGACAATATGGTCGCAATTGCTTCCACTATTTAGTATCAAATTAGATAAAGTTCTAAAATGGCTTATAGCGAGCTTATTTATATCGCTTTTACACTTTAAAAGCCCTAATCAACTCCATTATTTTTCTAGGAAAGTTAAAATGAACAAAGTCAATCAAATAAAGAAACCAACTGATAAAAGGAAACACATTCTCTTAGACCCAACCCAAACTAAAAACCAAAAACAGACCGTTCAGCAATCTATTCAATAATAGGTACTCTTGCTGCAAGAAAGAGGTACAAAAGAATTGGAATAAGGGTCCACTACATTCATACAAGGTACATATTTTATAAAATTAAAACAGAAGGCTATTTAAAATCTCAGGCGTTAACAGACTTGTTGACAGTTCACTCTCCTATAATCACATTAACCCTGAATGTTCACTTTTAGGCAAGTACGTGTGTGACCCCTTTCTCCTTTTCTGAGGGACACTATAGCAAAAGGAAATTGACCAAAACAGATGGCCGAATGATCACAACGGAGGGAGAATGAAAATTACTGCGCTTTTAACTGTAATCAATGGGAGGAGTATTATTATACTATACATTTTAAGAGTAGATGATATTATCATTCTTATGTGGTCCATTATTTTGAAATTTACTTAAGGCAACCCACTTGTAAGAAGTTTAACTGAATTCTTGACAAAATGGTGAACGAAATTTTAATATTAACAATGATATATTATAAAATTCAATAACCGAATGGGGAGGTTAATAAGAGAAATGATAGGTAAAATTTTTCTTTAATTAGTAATTAAGCATTCTTGAATCAATACAGTATTAATTACAGTTAAAAATGCGCCACCTCTGAAAATGTTAACTTAAGGTAATCCTTCTGCGTTGTAGTCACCCAACTAGATACTAATCCGCGCAGCACTAGCTTTGCTTAACTTACATTATAGCCTGTTGATATTGATGCCGATGTTGATATTGCTTGAGGCTTGAGGAACATACAATACATATACAACAAATATAGAATCTCTATTGCAATATAGTTCAATCGTTTAATTAATTATTATATTCTCAAAAATAATTATGAGATCTAAAAATTGCAATCACTTAACGGAATATACTAATAGCCTCTCGCAAAAAATAAGCCTGAGGCGTATAGGGGCGCTGATACGGATGAATAATTTTCCGCACTCTAGTACGTCGCTGGTGAATCCCGGGCAAAAACCATTAACCACTTTATCGTCAACCTGCCTGTTGATGTGATGCGATATTAATTAACGAACTCTCGTTTATAAACACCGTGTTGTGTTATTAATCACCGCCAGGGGGCGCCATACATTCCTAATCTCGCTACTTGGCGGCTTAATGTCCCTAACCTGGCGACAAATGAGTCGGAAGGAATTTCGGGGACGAAAAAGGGTGAGAAAATGGGTAAATAGCGGAAATGGAATAGCCGAATTCGAAACAAGCGAGAGTACAGGATTCTTCTCTTGTTTAAGTTATTTTTGTTACTGCGTGAAAAAATATTTATGTGACCTGGCATAAGTTGTATCGTTTAATAGAATATGTATGTCGTCAATCCCTAGCGCTATAAATGAATAACTAACTGTCCATCCGTCTATCATTTCGTCAGAACCGCCTAACCCATGACGTTTTGATGTTTTTCACCAGCAATACAGATATGCCGAGTAACACAAGGCATAAGGCATATACTGCCGTTGTGATTTTTAAGATAATAATATATGGTCTTGCTCTATTTAGTTGGTTAAACATACGCATATTTTTGTAATTAATTTGATGCAGACCTTCTTCAGGTTGCACCGGATGTTAACGCTTAATATTTTATTACTCGAAAACTTTGGCACAATATCCCAAAAAATCGCGTCGATAGGAACGAAAATGCCGTTTGGTGATGTTTTTGATTTTCAGTTTGAAAAATCTACTTTAAATGCACAACTATTTAAAAAAAACAACGTCGATATCTCTGCTAGAACAGTTTTTCCTACAAGATCGAGAAATACGAGAAAATCCAGGTTAAATGAAAATAAGCACAAAATCGTAATAAAATTTCAAGATTTCCATACTTTGCTGCTGATTTTATGGGAGATATCGAGGTGAAGGTAGCTCTTTTGTTTAAGGTTTAGTTGTATTTTAAGTGACGTTTTAAAATTTACGCAAAAAAGTTATATAGAGCTGCTATTTTCGATTTCTCTAAAAATACAGGGAAATAAAAAATAAGTCCTCCTTCGTTGGCAAACCCTGTACTTTCAAAATATTTGTTCATATTACAATTAGCGGGATTATTTCTCCCATTTCATATTCTACGCAAATTATATAGATATCGCGCCGGGTCCACGATATCTATGTAATATCTATAATCTATCCCTGTGTGTATTTGCGGATATTGAAGGAGCCTTTAATAACACATCGTGGGCTCCATCTGCCAATCAGTGGAGCAAACGGGGGTGAGTCCGATCGTAATGAGCTGGATCCGCTGCATGCTCACCGGACAGAGGGTCGAGGCCAGGCTGGGCGGTGAGGGGATTGGGGTTAAGTCATCGCGGGAATGTTCTCAGGAGAGGGTTGACCCCCTTTCTGTGGTGTCTGATGTTGGATGAGATCCTGAGAGTAAAGCATGGGTTTATGTACAGACCTATGCAGACGACGTTGTGATTATGGCGCCAGGTACTGAAGTGAAGATATTGTAGACGCTTCTGAACTTATCACTGACAAAGTTCTCGCCGCGTCATGGTTTAGGAATAATGAACTTAGGGCGAATCCCAACAAGGAAGGGATGGTTATCTTTACCAGGAAAAGCAAGCTCGAGGCCTCTGCGATCATCACGTTGGCCCCCTTGTGAGAGGTGTGTCAATTATCTGGGTATCTCGTTGGACTCCAAACTGACCTTTCGGGAACACATTCGTCCCAAGACCGCTGCGGCGCTCAGTGCTCTGTGAGTTTGCCGCAAAGCACTGGGGCGGGCGTGGGGAGTTCGGCCGAGTACTATGTTGTAGATCTATAGGAGCGGTCATTTGGGGATCAGGATCCATGAAAATGGCATCCAGATTAATGATGGACACATTACAGCGACTTGCATGTATTTGCATTACCGGGGCCATGAGGACGACGGCACCCGCAAGGGCCCTGGGGGCGCTGGTGAGTTTGCCTCGGTCGGTGGACTGGATGGGGCACAAGGCGGCTAAAGCGGCCATGAGATTGGCCGATGCGGGTATGTGGAAGCACGATAGCTCCTACCATATTATGAGATCACTGTGGTCTATGGCAGGGCCTGTCTGAGGACCTAACCATCCTGGGTATGGCAGGTGACGTGATAGTCCCTGAGATAGGCTTCCACGAAAACTTCCTCTTCCCTACAGACAGGTCCAGAATGGGAGCCCTGTCTGGAGCCTTGGGCGAGCACACTGCTATTTTTAAAGCAAAATTTTTCGTTTATTGTTAGATAAAGAACTTTATAATATAACTGGATTTGTTTGCACAAATGCATCTGTGGAGGAAGTATTTAATTTATCAAGCCATATTCTAATGCCGAGTTTCAAACAATTACCCCAGGTGAGTAGAGTTCATAAGAAAATCAAACATATGGTAACAAAATTGAAGGCCATATCAGATAGAGTGATTACGTATCACTTAAGATATCTGCAAGATGCACACTACAGATGATTCAGGCATATGTACCTACAAGTAACTCGGAAGATGGAGAAGCAGAGGAGTTTTATGAGGATATATCAACAGCGATCAAAGACGAGAAAGCCCATTACAAACTAGTAATTGGAGACTGGAATGCAAAAATAGGTAAAAGTGTGGAAGGGGACACTGAACATATTGGCAAGTTCAGTTTGTGAACCAGAAATTAAAGAGTAAATACAGGGTGTTTCCTAACCTCGGTAAAAAAACGAAACTGGTGAAACGTCATGTAATTTTAAGACGCACATGTAGTATAAAATTTTTTCGAATGTCGCTTCATTTTGAAAACAAATTTTTTTTCGTGTTTTCTTTTTATTAATAAATAATGAGAAGCGACATTCGAATAATATTTGCACACCTTAATAAAGGGTTTGAGCACTTTATTTTGTATTCATGTTGAACTTCTCAACTAGTTCATTGGCAGAGATCCGGGTAACGACTACTAAAATTTCGCAAAAAGCAATAATACGGGCCTGCTAAACACTCAAATTTCTTATGTTATTTGATAAAAAGTTAATTTTAAGCAAATTAAGTTTCTTGCATTTTTCTCGTATCTCTTACAGTTTTCGAGTAAAAAATTATTTTCTTGTTCACGTCACAAGAATCTCATCATTTTGTTGTAAACGAGTAGGCTTTGCGTGAACACAAAATAAAGTGCTCAACCCTTTATTAAGGTGTGCAAATATTTTTCAAATGTCGCTTCTCATTATTTATTAATAAAAAGAAATCATGAAAAAAAAAATTTGCAACACCCTGTATTTTGAAAACTAAGCGACATTCGAAAAAATTTTATACCACATTTTCGTCTTAAAATTACGTGAGTATTTACCAGTTTCGTTTTTTACCACGGATAGGAACACCCTGTATACTAATACATTTTCTAAAATGCGCACAACTCTATTGTATCAACACATTCTTTAAAAAATCACCATAAAGAAAGTAGACTTGGAAAAGCCCAAATGGTTCTGTAAAAAACGAAATTGACTATATTTTAACAAAAAAATAGACACATCTGCAGGGACGTCATAGTTCTCAATCGTTTTGATACAGGAAGTGACCAGAGTCAAAATAACTATTAATAACAGGTTGGAAAGAAATAAACTGGTTAAAAAAGCAAGAGCTCCAACAAAGGATGAAATACTAGCCAAACAAGAACAATATCAAAAAGAACTAAATAAAAGAATAACACCTATAGTCCTTGGAATCTATGGAACTAAATAATATCGCAAACAAGACGGATATCATAACTACTACCAAAAAAATATTTTTATCCGATCGGACGAAAAACGACATCTTTCCGATGTGTTTTCTCACCGCAAAAGTCATGATTCCAGTATATTGTAGTCGTTGCTTGGCAACATGCAATAACTGTACAAGAATAGAAAATAACTGTCCGGGAATATAACATTCCCGTCCTAGGCCGGGAATGTAACATTTCTGTCTTATTCAGACGCCTTGTTTGTCAGATCTGACGTCTATCAAAAGTAATATTTAGCTGTAGTTTCCGTAGCTACGTAATAAACTTCAAGCTCGCTCGATTCAAAACTTGATATTATGTTAAGTTTAAATTTAAAACACCGTTTTTATTTAGAGTAATATTTGGCTCTATTTTTATAAGTACGTATTCTAATTAATTTCGATCGGATAAAAAATAGTATGTGCAACTCGTAGGAAAAGAACATTCCTGGACTCCTGTGTTGCTGGCCTCGGCTGCGCCTCATCCAGCAACTACCACAGTCGTCCAGGAATGTTTTGCTTTTCCTCCTAGTTACACAATATAATACTATTTCATCCTCCCAAAGAAAAAACACAAAAGTTAGTCATAGTACGACCGAACTAATGAAGGAAAGAAGAAAACTTGATAAAACCACCCAACAACAAAAGCACTAAATAAAACCATCAAAAAAAGAAATCCGAAAAGATATAAGAGCCTTTTAAGACCAACCTAATAAAAGAGTGTATAGAAGACAATGCAAACAAACAACAGGATTTAAGATCCTAGCTAACATCAGAAAGGGCAAAAATTGTTAAAATGAAGAACAATCAAGGGATTGTTGTCTCTGATAAGGAAGATATAGTGAAAATTGTCGAAACCTTATATAGGACACTATATACGTCAAGCTCTACCTACAAAGAACACGCACTTACTAAGAATATATTAAATGTAGGATCGGAGGACATACCAGAAATATCAATATCCGAAATTCGAGCAGCCCTTAAACAAATGAAAAATCGAAAAAGCCCAGGAGAAGACAGACTAACGTCAGAACTTGTCAAATTGGGGGGTAAAATAGTTGAACAAGCAAAACAAATTCTGCTAAATAAGTGCCTAGAAGAGGAAAAAATACCAGACGATTGGATCAACGCCGAAGTTGTAATACTTTTCAAAAAAGTGGACATCATCAACATAGAAAACTACCATCAACCTACTGTCGCAGATGTATAAACTATTCACTAGGATAATAACGAACCGTCTAACAAACAAACTTGACTCCTATCAACCAGTAGAACAAGCCGGGTTTCGGAAAAGGATATAGCACTGTGGAACACTTAAAAACCCTGAGACTATTAATTAAAAAAACAACTGAATACAACATTCCCATACATTTGGCATTTATAGATTTTCAAAAAGCATTTGATACCAGAGAAACACACGCATTTCTAAAAGCTATGGACCGGGCAAGAATAGATTTAAGATACACCAACATAATTAAAAATATTTATCATAATGCCACATTCCATGTTAAAATTGACGAAGAACTACAAACCAATAAAAATAGAATACAGGGAGACCCGATATCTCCAAAATTGTTTACCATACCATTGGAAGACCCCTTTAAGGAACTATCATGGGAGAAAAAGGGGATAAGAATTGATGGATCCTACCTAAACAACCTGCGCTTTGCAGACGATATAGTCTTAATTTCGAGTGATATCAATGAGCTTGGAGAAATGTTGGAACAGCTTAACAGTGCGGCAAAAAAGGTAGGATTAAAGATGAACTTAAGCAAAACCAAGATGATGAGTAATACAATAACAGATATTATCATAGAACATCGGATTGTGGAAAATGTCAACGAGTATGTCTACCTGGGTTACAATATAAAACTGGGCAAAGAAAACCAGACCGCAGAAATAAATAGAAGAATTGGTCTGACTTGAGCGGCATTTGGAAAGCTCCGTCATATCCTAAAGGACATAACCATTCCCATTAACTTAAAAAGAATGTATATGAATCATGCATACTTCCAGTAGAAAATACGATCTTGAAACGATGACACTCACAGAGAGAAGCGTAAGCACTTTAAGAACAACACAGAGTGCGAGGACATCCGAAGACGTACACGGGTCACAGACGTCATAGAACGTATAACGAAGTTACAATGGCAGTGGGTGGGTCACATATGAGAACAAGACAGAGAAAGATGGACCATAAAGATCCAATTTCAAAAAAAATCCATTGGTCTAGAAATAATTATATATTATTAAATTTTCAATGCACCCCTGTAACTCTTTGAAATATTTTAAAATTATAATTATCTGATGACGGACGTCATTTAGCTGAAACATGGACAAATAACATATGAGTGTGCAACAATGCGATTTAATAATAAGAAGAAATTATTACTAATCCTTTCCCTGGTATTACATATTAGAAGATTTCGATCATTACATAATTCCATTAAAAGGCCGTTCGACTATTCCGGATTTACCAAAGTTATTCGGAAGATCTAAGGAAATCCATTGATAGAAATTGAGGGTCATAAAGGGCCCGAAAAGGGGGAACAACTATAAAATTTGTGAAGCGGCAAATATGTTTTTATAATATCTTATTCGATCTTGATTCATGGGGAAATGATAAGGTGCATAAATCTTGCAAGGGAATTGTTTCCTTCTTGGCACGTAGAGAAAGGATATACGAGAACGAATAGCGAACGTATTTTATTTGCAAAATTCGGGTTAATTTTTTCCACTATGGTCAATAGTAACCTTTCTTTGCTTATTTATTAGCAATTTTGCAAATATGATTAAATCTTCTTCTTGACCATGGTCATCGATCATTTTTCGAAAACGCTTTAACTTTTCTATATTTTATAATGCTTTTATTTCTCTCTTATTTATTTTTTGATGTAAGCCTTAATTTTTTAGTGGTAGTCTTTCTATATTGTTTTTGTATTCTTGTATGTATTATTTTTATAGCAGAGATCGCGAATCTCTGCTTTAAAAAAAATATCAATTTTGCGTACGAGATAGGGAAATACGAGAATATCGAGATTAAGCTGAAACATGCAGAAAATCGTAAACAAAATTGAAAGTTTTCAATATTTTGGCAATTGTATGTGTCTGAATGGAATGGAAAATTTGAAGGAATACGTCTTCCAATATTTCGACATGACACTTACGTTAAATATGTAGATACTCTAAATCACCTAAGATTTCATTGAAAACCATTGAAGCTGGGAAAATGAATCAGGAATAGAAGCAGCTTCTGATGGATTTTATGGCAAATTTCGAGGTAAAATTTTACTTTTAGAATATCGATGCACATAGTTTTTGTGGTAAACAAGTAAATTTATTCGCCTGAAATCTCATTTCAAACGATCTGAAGATGGAAAAATTGGCCAGGATTGTAGAATTTGGACATTCTTCAGTGATAAGTAGCAGTTTCTACCGATTTTACAAGAGATTTCGAGGTAATATTTTACTTTAAACGTCAAAATTTCGGCAAGAAAATTCAAAATACTTGTATTTATAATATTAGTCTCCCATTGTTGAAGTTTTCACTTTTGTCGTGTGGTTTTAGGCACACATCGTTTTTTAAATTTTAATTTAACAGAACTTATTCCACCTTCTTCAATATTTCCGATCGTAAGCAGCGGAGCCCAAATAAAATTACTTCCTGATTAAACCAACCATCAGTATAACCCACCTCCGTATTTCCGATTCCCGAAACTCCCTTTGGGACTCGAAGGAAAATATTTAAACCGCCGAAATCGCATCAAAAGTGGTTTTATTTGGCCGCAGAAACACTTTATTGGAAAGAAATCTGGAGGCCCGTAACAATATAAAGTAACGACCTCGATTTCCCAGTATTTTTCGTGACACTATAACAATGTCGTTAGTCGTTAGAGGCACCCGCATCGAAAATAAGCACTGTGGGGATCGAACGGGGGGTCGCAGGGGATTTGGGACGGAAATTACGCCACAAATAAGGCCTAAGACACACCAAGCGCATGTAAAGATCGCGAATTTGAAAGTAAAATGCTGGCACGAGGTACAAAGGGTTTCTACTTGAGTTTCATCGTTATTTTAATGCTATTCAATAAAGACGTTTAGTTTAGTCGTTTACTGCAAATAGATTTAGCAAAAATGAGAAACAAATATTTTTACCATAAGTAAATTAGAGCTTATATTCACTTGTATTCAGCAAATTCGTCTTTAAACCCTTTATTTATGATTGAAATTGCCCGACTGATATTCTATGTAGTGTTGCCCGCCTTGTTATTAATAAAATTATTTATTTTATATTAAGCATTGTCCCATGAAGGTATTTATTCCATTTAATCACATTTATTTATGTATGACTCAATGATAAGACACGGTAGCAAAATATATCAAAACTCTCCTACTAGATCCATGTCACATTAAGAGTAGATGGGAATTTTATATTTTCTAACAAAAATTCTCTTTGTAGCAGTGCTATAAAAAACAAATTTCTTCCGGTATTATAATGCATTAAATACTCAGAGGTAAATTATTGGAAAAAATATATTCTATGAAAGAATGTTAAAGAGGCAAGTTTAAAAATAAGTTATTGATAATAATAATCTTGAATATGAAATAGGTTCTCTATAAAAGTAATGGTCGACAGTTTATTGGTTTGATGTCTTTAAACTATTATCAGGATTCCCAAATATTGTATATAGTTAAAATATTATATTTCATATACATTACACGAGATAATACTAATTACTTACGGAAAAATACAATGATTTACTCGTCTTGTTTTAGTGGTTTGAGCTATCTGTTTTGGCAGTATCCTGTTACTTTTTTTTACTTTAGCTTTCTTCGGAAAAGTTCACATATTATGTGCTTATCTCAAATAGAAGTAAATATTTAGTATTAAATGGGTTTCAAGAGTTGCCGGCAACATTGAATTGGCTTGAGATTTTTACCTAAATGCTCCGATTCCCTGATTTTATACCTAGTATGAGTGTTATGGATTCTAACCTCGATGTATTCCGGATATTGTAATGCTTTGACTCTTAGACGGTTTGTCCTTTCTCTCTTTTGCTTGAGTTAGCGTTATCAATGTTAATTTTGTAATTGAATCTTTCTCCTTTCGGTTTCCTTGAGTTTATTTAGCTTTCGTAGAACAAACAGGGTGGATCAGGGCTTACTGCCAAAGGGATGAAAACAACCATGAAAACATACTCGCGATGTGTCATTTTGGAACAATTAACTTTACTCTATCTTGTAATTGCTATTTAATGACGAGAGATAATGGCGCACTTCTATCACCATAAAATGCCGTATTATTTTGGTTTCAGTTGATTTTCATACTGCAGCATTCATTTTTTAAATAACTCCTTTTTGTGTCGAATATTTCAGGAACATCACTGGTACAGTATCAAGACTGCGTACATCTGACGCAGTGTAACGTAGATGAATAATTAATGGTAACAAAGTATGGGGTGGATCCTGGGACTCATCATAGCTCGTGGAAACAGGTTGGCCGGAAAACGTAGCCGGACCCTGTGAAATGTGCTGCCGAGTTGGGCAAAGCCATGATACATATCAGTGAATACCAGAACTAATTGGGAAGCACGTTTTTAGTGAAATATGAAAAAATAATTAAGTACCTTTGTAGAGTGGGAGTTTTTTTAAGTTAAGTAGAATTTTTCAGGTAAAAATCTGTTTCAAATATTGATGTGAAAGGATTATTTATGTTCAAAATGTAGCATGAAGCTCGTTGGAGACTGGCCAGCTTAAATGTTAATGTGGCGCTTTTGCTTATTTCTGCCACCTCCATCAATGGAAATTGTACATGGTTCAAATATTAAAAGTTGACTTTGCGGCTAGCAGTGCGGTACGGTGTCGCGATAGAAAAGTTTTTTGAAATACCTATGCGGTGATCTTTTCCCATTTTTGAGTATCAGGCAGTCCCTTGTGTTATTTACTATCTTTGGTAT
>MU186776.1:997-26669 GCA_016904865.1 Pissodes strobi | reverse complement strand
AAAAGCATGGAACCCAATCCATTAAACTATGGCTTTTAATCGCTGATACTTTGGAATCTGGAATGTATTTTCGCTTTTTTTGGACGGTTGTGTCTAAAAGAAAACAATAGTGATAGATTGTTTACAGATTAGCCGAGTAATTGAAACATTGTTGTCACTTCGGATTTCCGTCCGTCCGTCGATATCGACTCGAGAACCACTCTAAGTCGCGTTGCTTTACGCTTGAATTTGCTGATTATATTGGATGGTATCAATGTTTAGCACTCTAGGCTTGCATATTGACGCAGTATTCCACTGATTATCCATTATTAAAGTTCGATAATATTTCAGCTCGGAGTAGATTCTACCCTACGCCAAGGAAATTGTTCTATGTTTCATATAGTTTGTGGGGATAATTTTGGCGGTATAAGTGACAGCTTTCTGGACAAGCGCGTGGTCTTCACGGTCGACACGGTTGCCAAGTTAATGCTTTATTTGGCATATGTAATGCTATTAGTGGCGCGTGTTGATTGTAATTGTAGACTGCCGCAAACGCGTGGGTTATATATTCCCACTAAGCATTTAAAAGTAGGTTCTAACTGATTCAAATCATTTCGATAGTGAGTCTCTTTAGCGCTTGATTTGGCGAATCCGGTAGTATGACATCATAACTTTCTAGTACTTTGTCACAAATAGGGAGGCTGCGGGCCGGCGCGATGATGATTCTGCTAACCTCTCAAGCCAATTTAGTCTTTATGTGATCTTGACGGAACCAGTAGATTTCAGTGCCTAGCTCTCGAAATTGGGAATTTTCGTTGAGATACTGATATTTAGTGTGAAATATACAGTGCCCTAGTTAGGGGATTATTCAACGAAGCCCTTGAGCAGGATTGTGGTCGTCGATGGTTTCTCGTCTGATGGAGGATTGTAGATGAAGGAAGATTTGTAGATTCGACCACCTGCACCCACGTTTGGGGATTTGACTTTCGAGAGCTGCAACATGATTGAACCCCGTATAACATCTAAAGGTATGTTGTTTGAGTAATTTTGATACAGATATTGTTTTGATCTGTTATTTGTTGAGGTTCCGTACCTATTTCCTTCATATTTTGGCTTGATCACTGTTCTAATTTGCCCTATTTGTTTCAGGGGTTTCTATCTTTGGACTTTTTATTCCTGGATTTTCGGATTTTATTTTTGGATTTTTGGTTTTTATGGGCCTTTCACTGTCCTCTTACGTTCCGGTTTCCTTCCTGGTTTCCAGACTGCATACAGAGACTCCTCCTAACTACACGTGGTTTCGAAGTAACCATCAAGTTAACTGCGTGTCTCGCTGTCTGACCCAAGCCTCAACGTTCACGTAGTGTGTCTTCTCGACCTTGACACTCCAGCGATTGTATCCTGGAGGAACTCATTGTTGGCTTGATAACGTATCAGATAAGTCTTAGTTTAGGATATTATCTAGTATATTTTGGGACTTTTATTTTATTTCATTTTATTATTGTGTTTTATTTGATTGGTGATTTAGGGCTACTTAAATTAAAGGTTCGGGTGAATTTGTTTAAGGCAAGTATTAATGGCTTGGCTTGATTTAAAATATAGCTACCCTCAAGATATTTGGGAGTAACGGATTATTCTCTATAGTTAGCATAGGTATACTGGATTATCCAGCTAATCCGGGTAGTATCGGCGTATTATTAATTAATCGCGTGATTTACTTCTTTTCAGCGTAGTCTTGATTGCGTGTTTTATTTCTTTCAGCGTAGCCTTGATTGCGTGTTTTATACTTTCCAACGTTGTATGATATAAATATTTTTGGAACTGTTCGTATATAAGTATAGCATATCGATGCGTATTCATGTAGGTTTATCTTTGGTACGGATACTAATTAAAAGGTGGATATTTTACTTACATTAATGAATATTTTACATACATGAATCTCTAGTACATTTGAACTAGCACGTTATCTTCTCGCTTTTTGAATAGAGTTATTTAGAGTGTCGAAGTAGAAGAAGTTATCATATTTTTGTACCGGATAGGTTGATAGCACCAATCAAGTGCATGTAAACGACACGTGATCACCTCTTCGTATTTATAGGGCGCCGTAGATATAACATAAAGTACTACTTAACTTTAAACCGTTACTTTTAATATTCCATCTTTAACATATATATTAATTGTCACAGCTACATATACAAGAAATTCTTGTAGCAATTATATTTTTTCCTTATCTAATTCAAAAGTAGAGTCACCAATACGGAATATACACTTGTTATTTTTGTTTAATTGCGGTGGTATTTTTTTTATTTGTTTCCCGTTCCGAGTTTTCTCAATAGGTTACAGCGGGAAGGAGAGCAATTCGTGGTTATTGGTCGAATCTCACTGAAGATCCAACATCAGGGCATGGCGTTAAGTTAACCGCGTGGCGCTCAGGCATTATAACTCACCACGACCCTTCTCCACTGTCTAAAAGCTGGGGGCCGCCATTGTTCCTGCACTAAAAGGCTGTACCACGGATTGTGAGCTTGGAGAATTTGTGAACTTGGAGATTATTGTGAACTTGTAGATTTGTGTAAATTAGGTTTGTATTTTTTGGGAACTGAGCGTTAACACCAATGGCCAATAACTGTGCAAATAAAAAAGTGGGTTGGTACAATAATTGGCCATCTGGGCAATAATTGTCTGTGGGCAATTTTTTGACACGACAATTGGCCACGTAAAAAAAATAACAAATCCTATGCATAACCATATTTATTTTGAGTAGAATTTCAATAACCAATATTAGTTTAAACAAACTACAAGATAAAAGCATTTGACAACTACTCCAAAACACTAATTTTGCCTACCATTTCAAGCACTAGCAATGTACGATTTGGCTAAGAAATTGATCAAAATGAAACACTTCGTAAGGAAGGACGTTACTAAAAACCCACTACTCAACGCACATACTCTAACAGTATAAAGGTATAAATTGACATATGTCAGAAGCAATATAATAGGTCTGTTCTAGCAGCGATTTCAAACGGTCTCAAACCGTCCGGAGTTTGCGCATAAAGATATAAGCGTCGCTTATATGGCTATGCGCAAACTCCGTACGGTTTGGAACCGTTTGAGACGGCTGCTAGAACAAACCTAATAATATTCCAAATACTTTAAAAAATAAAAATAATTTTCCTCAGCCAATAACTGTCACGTGGCCAACAACTGAAGTGCTTACCCTATCTCATGTAAAGCATAGCCCAGTTTATTTTCTGCCACCTTATCTTAGTGCTTCCTGTAGTAGGTGTAGCTGGAGGCTGGAGGTTTAGGGTGTAGTCAGTAGTGTGGCCCACTTTCGTCCTTATTATTCTTTCGTTGGTATAGCACTGTTATTGTCTTTCTTACTACTCTGAGTATACAAAAAACGATTTTGTTTTACTACTAATTAATGTAGGAATGATATTGCCGATTCTCGACTTAATATCTAGATAGGTAACCTATTATAGCAAAATAATAGTTTTAACAAACTCTAATTAAAAGTATTCGTTAAAATGCAGCAGCCCCATGCACGGATGGCAGACGGCGGATCTGATAAACCGCGGTGTCCCAAGCATAAATCAGTGACCGACTGAGCGTGAAGCCACAATTACAGCGGCCTAAATTTATTAGTAATAACTTGGACGGAACGCGAGGCCCTACGTAATTAAAATAAAGACCATGGGGATGGAAATATCGTTTAATTTTCTGCTATCACGTCACGACTATATTAGGATTATTTATGACAGAGATTGGTTCGTTTCTAATGCGCAATAGTTGGAAAAAGTTATTTGAAATTTAGAGAAGGGTTATTTATATTTAATCGGCTAATATCTTCAAAAGAACACTACTAATAGTGCGCAGTATCTGGCAGTTCTTTTTTATGCATTCAAAGGTAAACTAAAATAATTTGATTATATAAAGGTCAAGAAAGGGTCTTCTATGGAAGTGAATGTACGTCAAGAAGCATATAGGGCAATTAAATAAGGAAGTCTGCAGAAGAAAGTTCGCCTCCATATTCACATCACATAGAGAGTGAAGCACTGAGACTCGGAAAAATGATTTGGCAGACAAGTTGTTACTTTTTCTTCACCTCAAATCTATACTTTTTGAATAAGGCTGCTTCGGCTCTGGCCTCAGGGTGTAAATTGCACAAGTGCTAATTTAGTGGCCCTAACGAAGCTGAAAACCCTAGAACAAATGGAAAATGCTCGGCGCTTCGAGAAACAAATCTGCCTCCCTTGTCAGGAACGAGGAATCGAAAAATTAAAATGGGTAATAAATGCAACTTAAACAGTAAAAACCTCGTACACTTTGTTAAATTTTGAAAAGACTTGCGTTGGTTTAGAAGATTAGTGTGACATGGTGTAAAGAATTGCTGCATTTTTGAGGTGATATATATTTATAAAAGGCATTATGTTTTTGGAAAAATTCAAAGGTTTTTGTTTAAAGTTTTAGTTAATCTTTAAGTGCCCCTTAATATCGGCTTCAATTTTTAGAAAGGCAACCAGGTGTGATTAAAATTAACAAAAGCTGAAGGAACATATTCATCTTTATTTAATAATATTACGGCATTTTCTTTAAATGTGCGTATTTTTGATAATGAGTCATTTGCTAAAATACACGTGTATTTTGTCCTTCTGATCAGATGCACGTTGACAAATAATGTGATGTGTGGAATTGCGTATTTTTAATGTAGACTCGGTGTTCTTCTGTACCTTTTGCTAATGGTCTACAAGTTTCACCGATACAAAATTTATTAGATTCACATGGGATTTATAGATTACATATTTTATATTTTCATTTTCATTGTGTGGTTTTGTTTTTGTTAGTTTGAATTTGAAAGAAATTTAAACTGAATATTTGGCTGAGAATAGCAAAATATTATTCTAGTTCTGAAATTACGTTAACAATTTAAGAACGAAGATAATTTAGTTACAGTATTTACCCAAAGTAGTGAATATTTATTAGATTTCCATACATACATACATTTACCATTGGAATTTGAAAATTATTTAATGTAAACTTTTGGCTAAAAACAACAAAATATTTTTCTATCGCGGAAACTGCAGTCAAGACGTAAGTTTGAAGAGAATTTAGCGTAAATTTTTAACTAAGAGCACTGTAAATTTTATCCTACCTTGGGAATTTGCATTAACAATTTGAATTTGGAATTAGCTTAAAGTCTTTAGCTAAGAATAGCAAAATATTATTTTAGCTTCAAATTACATAAATGAAATTTTAACATTGGAAATGTTTCTGTTTTCCTAGTATGGGGCATCAAAGCGCGAAAAAATGCATGCAACATTTGCCACATCATATCACGTCATACGCGTGAGAGATCGTGCTAGTTTGTTTATGCGGACTGAATCAGTTCAAATGACAAAAATAAATTTAAACTAACTGAAACTAACCGAAAGTTGATTGAACGACTAACCCAAACTCACGAAAAGTACCCAAAAGCCCCGACAAGGGTTAAATTGTATCGGAACAGATTTAAAAAAATAGAAGTAAGTTAAAACTAATTCAAACCGAACATTGGCGACAAACCATAACTGACCAAAAACATTAAAATTGGTTATAATTTATTGGATCCGGTTCAAATTACTAAAATAAATTGGAACTAACTGAAACTAACCGAGAGTTTATTGATCAACTATACAAAACTAACCAAAAGTAATCAAAAGCACCAAAAAGGGCTAAAACGTATCGGAACCGTTTAAAAAATTAAAGTAAGTTAAAACTAACCCAAATTAACCGAATTTTGGCGAATAACTGAAATTAACCAAAAACATTAAAATTGCTTATAACGTACCGGAACCGGTTAAAAAATTAAAACTAGCTGAAATTTACCGAAAGTTGATTGAACAATTTACCAAAACTAACCAAACGTAACAAGAAACACCAAAATGTGCTAACCGTGTCGAATAAATATTAAAGTAAGTTAATACTAACCCCAAATTAACCGAATTTTGGCGACTGACCAAAACTAACCAAAAACATTAGAATTGGTTAAAACGCATCGGAACCGGTTCAAATGACTAAAATAATATAAAACTAACCGAAATTAATCGAAATTTGATTGAAGGACTAACCAAAAGTAACCAAAATCACCAAAAATGGCTAAAAGTATCGGAACAGATTAAAAATATTAAAGTAAGTTAAAAATAACCAAAATTAACCGAATTTTGGCGACTAACCAAAATTAACAAAAAACCTTAAAAATGGTTATAACGTATCGGAACCGGATGAAATAACTAAAATAAGTTGAGACTCAGTGAAACTAATCGAAAGTTGATTACGACTAAAAACTAACCAATTCTATTATGATTGAATATAACCTATCGGAACCGAACTCAAATTAATAAAATAAGTTGAGACAAAGTGAAACTAACCGAAAGTTGATTAGACGACTAACCAAAATTAACAAAATCTGTTAAAATTGATTATAACTTAACGGAGCCGACTCAAATGACTAAAATAAGTTAAGACAAAGTGAAACTAACCGAAAGTTGATTCGACGACTAACCAAAAATAACCTAAAATTGATTATAGCGTATCATAACCGGTACAAATCATTAAAATAAGTTGATGCTAAGTGAAATGATCCGAAAGCTGATTAGACGACTAACCAAAACTAACCAAATCTATTGAACTTGACTATAACGTATCGGAACCAACTCAAGTGACTAAAATAATTTGACACTAAGTGAAACTAACCGAAAGTTAATTGAATCAAAACTAACCAAATCCATTAAAACTAATTATAACGTATCGGAACCGGTTCAAATGACTAAAATAAATTAAGACTAAGAGAAACTAACCGAAAGTTAATTTGACGACTAACCAGAACTAACCAAATCTATGAAAATTGATTATAACGTATCGGAACCGTATAACTCAAATAAATAATATAAGTTGAGACTAAGTGAAACTAACCGAAAGCTGATTAGACGACTAACCAAAACTATCTAAATCTAGTAAAATTGATTTTAACATATCGGAGCCGACTCAAATGACTAAAATAAGTTGAAAATATGTGAAACTAATCGAAAGTTGATTCAATGACTATCCAAAAAAAATCTAATGTATTAAAATTGATTATAACGTATCGTAATCGGTTCAAATGACTAAAATAAGCTGATAATAAGTGAAATGAACCGAAAGTTGATTGGACGACTAACCAAAAGTAAACAAATCCATTAAAATTAATTAAAACGTATCGGAACCGGTTCAAATGACTAAAATAAGTTAAGACTAATCAAATCAAATAAATCAAATATATATATATATATTACGTCAGGAATTACACAGTAATTTTACGATCGTCACATGTTCGTCACTGGTTTTTTACATAAAATGTGCCAGCACACATACCTTATAATCTATAAGTACAAACGTATACATATATAACACTAACTTAAAATTAACATATGCATTAAAACCTGTTAAAATTAACACACTATAAGTTGATGTGATAAAAACTCGTATATACTATAAAAAGCATTATCCAACAAAAATATCTTTATTTTTAGCTTAAACTGTCTAAGAGGCAGATCCCTCAGAGTGGTAGGGAGTTTGTTATAAAAAGTAGGACCATAATAGTTAAAGCACATACGTGTTTTGTGCAGTCTCAGGAAATCCAGTCTTATTTGATTTCCTTGTCTAGTAGAATAATGATGGTAGTAATTATTTGTATTAAATTTGTCTAAGTTGTTGTGACAATATATAATACATTCATATATATATCGACAAGGAATAGTCATAATGCCAAGCCTCGTGAAAGCAAGCCTAGCATCCTCCCTGTAACCAAGGCCAGCCACTACCCGTACTGCTCTACGCTGCAGTGCAAAGACTCTATCACGATGTGCTGAGTGTCCCCACGTTAAGATGGCATACACTGCAATGGACTGGAAAAGGGCATGAAAGGTCTGCAAGAGAACAGCCTCCGGCATAATCGTGGAGAGATTCTTTAGTAAATAGATATTTTTAGATAGTCGTGAAGCGGTATACTCAATATGAGCTTCAAGTTTCAAAGTTGAATCAAGGTAAATGCCCAGAAACATCACTCCATTAGAACCACCCTCCTCAAGCTCGCGCAGTCCAAACACTATGTTTTCAGTTTTACTTCCGTTAAGTGTGAGCTTATTCGACCTAAACCAGACATTCAAATCTTTCACTCGTTCGTCCATACCCACTCTCAGAGTCTCACGACACTCCTTACTTATTGCCACCGACGTGTCATCTGCAAACAACAAGGTCTTTGCCCCCGGCACCGCCAAGCCGATATCGTTAATGTAGATGAGAAATAACAATGGCCCTAACACCGAGCCCTGTGGTACCCCATGCTGCACTGCAGACCAGTTGTCAGACAACCTGCCGTTGTACACTGTTTTTTGATTCCTACCATTCAAATATGAGCCAATCAAATCTACACTCACTCGATCCACACCGTACCATCCCAGCTTCCCCAGCAATATTTCGTGTGATACACAATCGAAGGCCTTTGGGAGGTCACAACATGCAGCACTAACATAACTCAAAAGCCTCCGCCACAAACTGCAGGAAGTCCAGAACAGCCAGGGATGTGGATCTTCCAGGCCTAAAACCATACTGACTGTCTGTGATCAAGTTATTATTTTCAAAGTAAGCATACAGTTGACTTTTAAGCAAATACTCGAAGACCTTTGACAGTATAGGGACCAGTGCAATGGGTCGGTAGTTAGATAAGTTGTTTTTATCCCCTTTTTTAAATACTGGTACTACTTTGGCTCTTTTTAAACAAGTTGGAAAAACACCATGTCTTATACAATGATTTATTAGTTTTGTAAGAGGCGAAATCAACAGGTGCTTAAAAGATTTCAGCATAGATGCACTCATATCAAATATATTTTTGCTTTTTTGTTTTTTAGTGCGTCAATGGCATCCCTCAGCTGGTTAAAACTTACCTCCTGAAAACTGAATGTTACACTTATATTAAAGGCAGTCACATAGTCACTCGGACAAACCAAAGCTTCCTAGTAAGTCAATAAAATCATTTTTTCTCTGATTGTTAGAATTAAAAATAATATTAAAATCTCCATTAATTACCAAATACTTATATCAATTTTGACTTACGACTTGTAGAATATTTTCAAATACACTTAAAGGAACATTGAAATCACCGGTTGGTGGACGGTATACAGTTAAAATTGCAATATTAAAATCCTTCAGCTCCACGGCTGCAACCTCCAGATGGGATTCCACAGAAAGTCTGTTTACATTGTCAATACACGCCCCTTTAGAGTAGGCTCTGACAAAATCGCCGTTCCCCCACAATTTCTATGGCATCTTGCAAAATGGGATGTCACTTCAAAATTCTCCACAGTAAGACACTGTATTTCATTATTTTTTAAATGATGTTCACTAAAACACAGAACATTGTACTTGCTATCAGTCCGTAAAGTATTAAGAAATAACTCCAATTCCTCAACTTTATTTCGTTAGGAACGAATATTTAAATAAAAGATCCTTAAGTTCCAGTCACTTTTATTTTGTGTATTTACGTTGCCATTTTGTTGTGTCTTATTTACTACTGCTCTTACTCCATTTGGTTTCCACGCCCCTGGACGCCTTTGCAGATTGAGAAAATGGTTTACGGTGATGCCACTTGGCCATAGTTCAGGTGACATGATTTCGTCTCGGCTACTCAAGGGTACACAAAGTTTGAAAGAACTTCTCATTTTGTCCTTTTGTGTTCTCATTTTGTAGGATGTGCAGCCGTCATAGCCATTATCCTTTAAATATTTGGCGATGGTTTCCCCCATTGTTTCAGAAGTAGAACCGGATACGAATATCCATGCCTGGCTTCTTGGAGTTGCTACTGTTAACTGGTCCACATTTTCCTTTGTGCCTTTAGTGGGTTCGGGACGTCTAGTCCTGCGTTTTCGTTCAACTCGTTGCCATCCTTCCCCAGTGTGCTGGTTTTGGTTTAATTTGTCCGCTTTGATTGTTGGGTTAGATAGGTTAGGGTTTTTAACGGCGGTGTTGCCGGTTTGTAAAAGCCCGTTTGGATTTTTATGTTTTAGGATTTCGTCGCTTGAAACTGCTTGGGTCGTCGCAACTTCTCTCGTTCGATTGTCAATTTTTTGAACTTCGGGCACGTCCGTGTTTACTGGCTCTGCGACGTCGTTAACGATCTTGCATTCTTCAGATTCCTGAGGTTGAATTGATATTTTTTCTGGTTGCTTGACTTTTTTTGTGATGGAATTTTCCAATAAATCACTTATTTTTCCTTCTAAAAGTTTCTTATTTTCTCCTAGGAGCACATTCTTTTCTTTAAGACCCAATATAATCTCCTGTAGGAGACGAATTGTGTCTAAGTTGTCGACTTTACTGTTTGAGGTTATCCCATGCTCTAAACACAAACATCGCGTTTTATCTATTATTTGCACTTCTTCTGCCCAGTCTCTTGTAGCACACGAGACATGGAAGGCTTTTCCACACTTAATACACACAATACTTGACAACTTTTTAGATTTGCAACATTCAAAATTAACTTTTTCGTCGGACGCACTTTTCAGACGCGACCTTACATTCGCCATCTTGGAACTAAATATTGGGAAACTATCAGAAAGTTGATTGGACGACTAACCAAAAAGTAACCAAATCTTTTAAAATTGATTATAACGTATCGGAACCGGCTCAAATAAGTAGAAAAAGCCTAAGTGAAAATATCCCAAAATTGATTAGACGACTGACCAAAACTAATGAAATCTATTAAAATTAATTATAACGTATTTGAACCGACTCAAATGACTAAAAAAATGTTGATACTAAGTGAAACTATCCGCGTTAGATCGGGGATTGAAACACGACTCGAAGGCAGTTTTTACAAGCAGCACTAATGTTATAAATTGTAAAAATGAACGAAACTTGAAGTAATATGCATTTATGTGGTATATTTTGGTAAACTAAGCTTACGAAATCTGCAAAAATTCATATTTTACATTAGATTGTGTTAGGGGAGTGGCCCAGACACTAAAAGGAGAATATGCTATGGCACTCAAGGAGCGATGTGTGTGCGAATACGTTGATTGACACGATTCTTAAATAGTTGTAGGTTATAATTATAGGGAAACAGATGCCCTGGGAGTGGGTCTCACAGTGATGCAGGGCGCCATACAAAGGAATCCTTGTAAAGCGATGTTCTACGTTATACGATGAACGGGTCCGCCCTTGCCGTCCGTCGTGGCTGTCTGACAGGCGTTGCTGGAGGATGGGGGATGGGGGATGATGTGGGCCAAGTCCTGGAAATATCTGCTATGAAAATATCTGTAAAGGAGATCTCGGCTACATGTCTACGGTGTTCCAAACTATCCAGATCCCGAGCCAACTCCGGGTCCCCGACGAGACACACAGCTCTCTTTTGAATGGAATCCAGCAGCTTTAGGGTGTGCTTAGGTGCGACACCCCAGATGTGAGAGCAATATTCTAAGCATGGTCTTATTTGCACTTTGTAGAGCAAGAGCAGCTGCTATGGTGAATACAGTTTTTTGCTGCGAAATAGCGCACCAAGCTTCTGCGAGGCCGATTTTGCGATGATAGCAACATGGTCATGCCAGAACATATTGCTGTCGATCGGCCAGAAATACCAATTGAAAGAATGGTCGATCCTGCCATAATGATATCAGGGACCGCCGTATTGGCTTTCTTGGTAAACGTGGCTGCTTGGGTTTTTGCTGCATTGAATTGGACCAATTTCCTGTCGCCACAAGTTCGGACTTTCTCCAGATCTTGATTAATTGTTGTAATCTGCTCCTGTATGCGGTGAGACGTCAGTCGCTGGTAAAGGTATTTCTGATCCACATTGGGAGACAAGGGTACTGTCATCTGCAGGACTGTAAACAGGATTATTGGTTGCGGTCAGCAGGCTAACAGAGTTGGTGAAAGTATTGTGCCCTGAGGCACGCCTGCATTCATGGTAAATGTGTCTGAGATGTGTCTATTGACTGCAACGTGTAGGGATCGGTTCTTAAGGAAACTGGCCGCCGCGTTCGTCTGTCAAAGGTGGGAGAGACGTTTTTGTAAAGTTATTACTTACAGCTTTTGCTACCGACCAGAAATTCCTGAAGCCACTGGAGCATTGCAAAAGTTTATTCCTGATCCTGTGATTGGGTTTGTCGTTAGATTCGTTAATCATACGTTTGCATTCGTTTCTCACTTCGGCATACTAATTGCGACTTTCAACGGTTCTTTCGTGTCTTTTGTCGATCCAGGGCTTTCTTTCTGATGGTAACTTGATGGAATTTGGGATATATGATTTCATTCCTGAGGAGATTACTTGCGTAATCTCTTCGCCGCAGACTGACGGATCTCTTAGATCGTCCCAGTTTGCGCGATTGTAATGCCATATTTTACGATGCAATGGTGGATCCTTCTGTAGGGGTAACAGTTCATAAACCGTTGTAATAAGTTTGTGGTCGGAAGTGCCTAACGGCGAACCAACAGTAATTGTGTACTGGTCAGGATTTATGGTTGAAAAAATCAAAGGGGGCGGCAAATTGGCCACTCTCTGAGATCTGAGTTGGTTCGTCTAGCAGTTGAGTAAGCCCGCAGCTGATTTCAAATGCTTCAGCTTCTCTGCCTTCATCGTCGGTCTTGTTGTGGTGTTTGAGCCAGTTGGTGTTGTGGGCATTGAAATATCCCAGAACGAATATATTCAATATATTCAATCAAAAGTGGTAGCTAACGTTGTAAAGGAGCTTTTGTAGGCTCTATGGCTTGGAGGGCAATACAGGCAGCATATGAACTTGGATAATCCCTTCGCAGTAAACTTGGGCCACAGACGTCAAGGTTGTTCGATTTGAGTGTTTCCTCGCGGTGACACAGAATGTCGCTTCGGACAAAAAGGCATATTCCAAACTTATGTTTAAATCGGGAGTGTAGGTCGTAACCAGGGTAGGGGTAGTTTACTGTTGTTATTGTACAACATACTTGTGTTTCTGTAAGGGCTAGTATATGTGGTCTATTTGTTTGTACATGTCGCTGTACCGAACTAATTTGTTTATCTAGGCCTCTTATGTTCCAAAAACCTATTCAAAATTGGTTCGTTATTATTTCTGCCTGTGAAACGTTGCATAAAGGCGCCCAGGACCACCCGGCCGGCGCCCGTAGTTCCGAATGGCCGGGGAGTTTATCTCCGGAATGTTTTGGTTTTGGAAGCTCCATCATGTCTATATTTTCCTAATGTGGAACCCGGAACCACCAGCGCAGAAACGGAATGTGATGCGGAAAACCCACTTAGCGCTTCCGAGTTCTGGTGGGGTAGCGTTGCAAGTAGGCTTATGTATCTACCACCTAGGGCCGCTTCCACTAGAACCATCGACCTCAGGCTGATTCCTTTGGTGGCTCTTTGCTTTAAAGGGGTTACAAGGGGGTTCGTTGGTTTACTCCCCAGTGATCAGCTTCAGACTTTGTACTTTGATGTTCTTCGGCCTGGAGGAGGACGATGGGATTTGGTGGGCCACATCCCGTGGCAACACGGAATGGCGGGGCGTCACTTCTCGTAATCAAAATGCTGTCATCAGTTTGACGTTCCTGCCTGCTAATACAATGCAGCCCCTCTTGTTAAAATGATAAGATAAAATTATAAATGAGTTTAGTAAAGTTGAAATGATACATGGTTAATAAAGGATACAGATAGAGATTTGGGTTAGTTAGAAACAATAACACAAACTGCGAAGAACGATAGAGCTTTTTAATAATATTTTTGTCATGTGGTTAGGATAAAGATGATGCCTAAATCTTTTCCGTTGAGCAGAAGATAATGCTGGAGTGATCGAATATTTAACAATGGCTTCAGAAGGATATATATTTTTTTGATTTATTATATTTTTAAACTAAAATCAGCAAAATTTTATCTAGCTCCAGGACAATAGTTTGAATTAGAAAATAATTTAACGTGAACCTTTGGCTAAGGCAGGGCGGATGCAGGGAGGGGGCTCGCGCCCCCCCTGGGAACTATTAAAAAAAATAATATTGCTAGAGAATAATAAAACAATAAAATTTTATAGACAAAATTTCCAATAAAATTTTAGAGAAAGATTTTCCAATAAAATTTTACAGAAAAATTTTCCAAACAGACAACATTGTTTGGAGCAGATCAATTTATATTCACGAGTATTGTATTGACACTCGCGTCTGCAGCTAAACATGAATCCCTCATTTGCACAAGCGCCAATTTTTATCGACATCAGTTATGCGAGTTATGAATGAATAATATGATTGATGAATGTTGTTTTTTTCTTAAGACACACAAACCAATCCCGGAGCCATACCAAAACCACAATCCTTTTTTAAACTAACTTTAAAAAAATAAGGATAACTTAAAAAAAAGAAGTACTGGGACCGACGGGTATCGAACCTGGGCCACCCGTATCACAGCCACATTCATACCCATTAGACCACAGGAGCTCTGCGGACAATCTTAAAATTGTAAATTTTTTTCAAGGTTCGGCAAAAAGATCCTTTGTTTAAAAAACACTTAAAACATAGTTTTTGTCATACGCTCCCAAAAATAGCTATTTTACGGACTCATTTAAGTCCGTAAAATGCTTCTTTTTTGGCCTAGTCCCTAAAAGTCGTCATGGTAACCTTTACGGACTATTCCAAAATTTCTGAATATGTCTAAATGTTAAATTTCGAATGACATGACAAAATTGTCAAATAGGTACGATATCAATTTCTAAGCCAACTTTGTCGGACATTAGGACTTCAAAAATTATGGTAAATTTACAAATTTAAGCGTTCTGAAGAAGTGTAAAAAGCGTATAACAAAATTTTGGGAGCGTATGACAAAAAATAGTGTTTGTCACACGTACCTAAATGAAGTTTTTCAGGACTCATCTGCTATTCCGGAAACAGCAATGATTAGTCCTGAAAAACTCCATTTTAGATACTTGTAACAAAAATAACTATTATCAAGCCCTTGTCAGACCCGATGGGTTAAAAGACATGATTCCATTCTTGAGTTTCAAAATGATTCGCCCTAAATTGTAGCTTCTTTTAAAGAAATTTCCGATTGGAATGACGACAGCTCTGCAACCAAAGCTAATATTTTTTTAAAAGCAGTTTGTGATTGTGAGTTTATCATACCACTATATGCAATTGCAGATATCTTTGCAGTTACGCTACGATTTAGCAAATATTTACAATCCAAAAATATTGACATACAGTCAGCTACAACCAAATTAAAATTATTAATTGAAACTTTAAATTCAAAAAGAGCAAATGCAGGCGCCTATTTTGAAACTTTTATATTGAAAGAAGCATCTAACCTTATGGATATTCTTGATGTAGAATTAAAAATGCGTCATGTGACATCAAGACAAACCCATAGGTATAACTTTTTAGATTCAAATGACTTAACACCAAATCATTATTGGAGAAGAGTAGTATTTTTACCTGTTTTGGATTTCGTAATAGCAGATTAAAAAGATAGGTTTTCTGAAAAAGTGTTAAATTATTTTATTTTAAGTGTATTACTTCCAAAAAACCTTGCTTCCATTACTGATATGATATATCTGTCTAAAAAGTTGTCAAAAATAATCGACATGTTTGGCTCCATTATTGGCAAGGTTCCTATAACACAATTAACAGGTGAGGTACAGTAGTTATTTAAATTAATTAATAATACTTCTGATTGTGGGATTGAAGCTCTAAAATATTGCAGTGAAGAAGAATTTCCTATTATCTACAAATTTTGAAAAATTTTAGGCAGTCTACCAGTATCTGTTGCAACTGCAGAGCGAAGTTTCTCTACTTTAAGATTGTTAAAAACGTACCTTCGTTCTACAATTAGAATTGATTTTATTATTTGACTCATTTAACATCATTAGGGATTTAACTTTAAAACAGTCAAAAAATAAAATGAGTTTTAAAATACATCCTTTACGAAGAAATTTTTCTTATTTTTTGATTTGTTTATTATGAAAAATTCGTTAATTTTTTGTTTTATTTTTATTTTTAATATATATTTTTATTGTTTTCCTTTTTTTTGGTATGTACTTTAATGCATAAATAAAGTCAAAATAGATGTTTGAAAAATCCTTGCTAATAGTTCTTATCCTGCGCCCCCCTGAAGAAAATGCTGAATACGCCCCTGGGCTAAGGGTAATAAAATATTATTCTAGCATTGAAGTTATATTAACGATTTAAGCTTAAAGTGAATTTAGTATAAATTCTTAACTAAAACCAATAAAATTTTATTCTGGCTCTAGATTTCACATAGTTCCGAAATTATAATAAGGATTTAATAGAACAGAGTTCAAATTTTTAACTAAGAGCAGTAAAACTTTATCGAACTCGAGAATTTACAGTAACAATTTAAATAAGCCAAGGATAACATAATATTATTCAGGCTTATGAATTTCATTACTTATTGAAATGAGTTTAATGTAAATTGTCAACTAAAAGCAGTAAAATTTTACCCTGCCTCGAGAATTTACATTAAAAATCGAGAAGAGTTGCTTGAATACCAAAAGGTTTTAAGAAAAGTAATGCATCCGTTGCTTCCGCAAGCTGGACCGCGCCACAGATGTTTAGGTGTAATACATGGACACATCCCTAGTACATGATATAAATATCGGAAAAAAATTACACAACATTTCTCTAAAACATTTTAATCCAATGCTCTTTCCATTATCATCCGGCAAGTGTGTTATTTCTATTCGATAAAATTCGGTCTCTATTATTTCAGCTAACTGAATCGTAATCATTGGCTTTCGGTATTCGACCTACGGTTACTAATGGCAGTATTGTCGGTGTTTCCCAGGGGTCTATTTAAGGCGATGTGGAGAGAAAAATTGGAATGATTCTAACAGAAATCGTGTAGAAAGCATGGACAAATTAGTTTCGAATTTAATGGTTAAAAATATTGTACTATCGCTAAAGACTTTGGCATTTAATGCTGATGATTGCTGAATAACTTCAATGAGAATATACGTTTTCATTATGTTATTCACTTGAGAAATTATGCCTTGTTCTCATCAATATCTAAATTACTTTCGGGCGTTTCGATTACACTAGGCATCTTTACTTTTTGATTATGGAATAAATAATAACTTTATGTAGTAACGAAATTATTGAACAAATGTCCCACAGAATCCAGCATTTCTATTGAAACCTGAACGGGGAAACAACCTCCGCTATCGAGACTATAGCTGTTTGGTAGTAAGATCTATGCTAAAATTAGATGCTAAAAACAAATAGTATACATTTATATGTTATGCATTCAACAGATACAGATTATTTGATGATGAAAAGCAGTGTGTAGTAGTTTCAAGAGATGTGGTGTTTAAGAAAGAAAAGCCCGAGAAAAATTCAGAAGAAAACATACACAACTAAGTACAGAATATAGATGAAACGGCAAAAAGATCAAGAAGAAATGATAGAGGAAATCATGAGGCAAACCTGGAGGAATACACATATGACGACATATAAGATTTGCAAGAAGTTTCGACCAAGAACGTGAAGAAGGACAGAGAAGTATTAATATTCCTAAAAAGTATCAAGATGATGTGATATAAACCTATAAGAATCATTAAACAGAACAGGCCAGAAAAAGAGAAGAAGAAGAACGCGGTAGAAGAAGAGAAAGAGTCACTGAAAAACAACAATACATGAGAATTAATAAATCAATCAGAAGCTAATGGTCAGAATATTTAGAGCAGTAAGTGGATATTTAAAATAAAAGGAGACCGAAATAATAAGGCAAAGCTGGTTGTGAGAGGCAGTCAACAACATTATGAAATAGGCAGTGTTTCCCAAGAGTCTATTTAAGGTGATGTTAATCTAGTATAAAAAAAGGAACATATAGAGGTCAAATAAAGTCAGTTATTTCACCTTTAATCCTACATCTATTATGGCTAGTCCGTCAAGCTAAATATAATACTACTTATTCGTTTAGATACCTGCATGATTGTCGTATGACCCTAGCCTTTTATCGAGCTGTTCCAAAGAAAATTGAGAGTTCTGTAGTCGTTCTGTAGTTGATTTGATCGATTGGGTTTTATGAACATTTTCACTACCTTAGCACATAATCAATCAATAAAGCGTACTGTATTCTGGCCATCGCTATCCAGAAACCTTCAGATTTATAGGCATTTATAGCAGTGCATTTCAAAACATTCAATAATTCTCCTACCTTCCCGAATAATCACCTTCTCGGTGATTAGAACAGTCTCATAGATGCCAGAAATATTGGTTTCGGAGTTTGTCAGCTATTTTTCTGGATTTGTTTCAAGATTTAATAGGAAAAGTTAAAAATTCCGTAGATGTTTATTTATGATATGTTAGCTTTCAGATGAAATGAGATAGCTGACTTTGGCAATAATTGTTGACTATTGAAGGGTACCTTTGGAATGTTGCCAAGTGTACATGTTTCTCTAGCAATCCTCGTGCGATTTTAATGTGTTTGCGGACCAAGCCAACAAGAAACAGAGTAATTTATTAATATCCTACCATCAGATTGATGTTAAACGACTTAACTGAGCTTTCGCTTGATATACGCAGGCAAGACCATTTAGGGGTTGCGTTGTGTTTCCTAAATTTGGCAACACCGCCCGAGTTGCTTCGCAGCTAGTTCCAACAGAGACGCAGGCTCTTGGTTAAGGGTACGTTTAGGCCTGAATTATTATCTCGCATATTCATGCGTTTAGAGGTTTTGATCTCAGGAGTTTAAAATGACCGAGGGCCGGAATGAAGTACTTTCAGTTTGATTGATCATTGCGGATAATGGTTTCGTAGTCGGTTTTCTTTATCCTGTCAGCAGTACGTAATATCATACAACCTTAGGTACGTTTTATTGCGTATTGAGGATGACATTAAATTTGGTAGCAACCATCTTTTTGTATTTTACGTATTGTCGTAGAACAATGTAAAGCTGGCCTATTGCTCGAATTTTTTCTAGCGCTTAAACATTGAACCTTGGCGTTCGAAGTGGGCGATCTTGACTTGGCCTTGTTCCCTTTCTTGGTAAATCCTCCAAAGATGAGGTACTGCGCAATCCAGATTAAAAGTTTAAGAATTTCTAATTCGCCTTTACGGGGATAATCTTATTTCGGGCAAGAGAAGTTGGCATAGTGTGGCGTAGTAAATTAATTGACTGTGGATTTGTTGGATTTTGCCTGATTTCTTTTTGGTAAACGAACACGTGCTGAAGATTGCGGAACAAAATACGAGTTTCCTTCCTCAAGGAAGGAGAAAGCCTTGCTTCCATTCGTCATCACAACCAAAACCCTACGTAGTTAGCCACAGAGGTAGGGGCACTACCTCAAATGCCACTGATAGTTTATGGGTCCCAAGGCGCCTAGCAACAGCCTACGTTCAGAAGGCCGGAGATGATACCGGCGGAGACCAGATAAGATAAGTGTGTAGGTTAAGACATATTGGGTGTGCAGAACTCTTGTCACATTCCATTTCTTAAGATTACATTATAACAAAACTTGGCATGCAATATTTAAAACTAAAACTAACAAGAAATATTAAGAGTACAAATAAATATATAAATATATATGAAGAAAAGGAGCTAATGGGCATGTCCGCAGAACAGAAGCAGGAAGAAACAGATGGAGGTAACCCGGCGACACGTGTTTCTGCTTCTTGGCTTCGTCAGGCAATATGTATACATACGCATACATGCACCCAAACACCATAATTGGCATAGGTACACATATACATACATGTACACATAACCACCACTCTTGTGAATGGGGGTAATATAAGTCTCCTTCCAAGCTTCTGGAAATTTTCCAGTTGAAAGGGAAATACTGAAGATATCACACAAAATGGATGAAAGGATATACTGACAGTTTTTAATAAAAGAAGGTGGAATACCATCTGGTCCCACCCCTAATTTATTGTTTAAATGGGAAATGGCCTCAAACACATCAGAAGGGGTTACTTGTAAAGAGCCAAACTGATATCTTTGAATAGGTGAGTGGTTGCGGAGTATAGTGATCTACAGAATAAACAGATTGGAAAAAAGTTTAAAAAGCTCTAAAATATCTGGCTGATTATTAGAAGAAGCAGTACCATAGAACATTGAGCTAGGAAAGCAGGCCTTTCTTTTCTTTGTGTTTACAAAACCCCAAAATGCCCTACCATCCTCACACATGGTCCCCTCAATATTTGAAATATATGAAAAGTAAGTGTCCTCATATAATTTTTTACATTATCTCCTTAAGTCAAAGAACATTAAATAGTCTTCAGGAGAATTTGAAATTTTAAAAACCAGTGAGGGAATTTCCGGAATTTTCTATTTTTTGCAACCGACCTAGGTACATATAAATCAAAACATGCATGAAGAATATTATACAAATTAGTTACACTGGTATTAACATCATTTTTGTCAATAAAGCAGTCCCAATCAAAATAAGATAAATCATTGTTAATTTCCAAGTAGTTGCAATTTTTAAAATCATTATAAGTATAGCTAAATTGAAATTCATGTAATTGTCCAGGCATTGGAATTTCTAAGTTTAATTTTAGTAATAGAGATGTTTGAAACCTTTAGCCTTATACCTGGACTAGTACTAAAAACTAAATCCAAGATATTACCAGCCAAATTGGGAAGTGAATTCAATTGATACATATTTAAATAGGCCACATAATCCAACAGAGTCTCTGCATTCCGGTTTGAGCCACTCAGACATATAGGAACTGCTCCAAATTCATCACTCTCCCAATTTACATTTGGTAGGTTAATATTCCCACATAATAAGATCTCATTGTGGGAGTTATTGTCCAGGACATATTCCAGTGAACTACAGAACTGTTCATAGATTTCTGCAGGAGAGGCAATGGCTAGCATAACAAAGACTTGTTCGATATGATCACAATTCAACCGTATCTGGTATGATGGTTGATCCTTAATGACAGCAATCATCACTTCTCCACCACGAGTATTAAGACTGGTGGTTGCAGAGCGGTCGCATCTATATAAGGTAATCAGGCCAATCTCAGCATGAAATATTTCGTTCCTAAGGCATGTCTGCGTGAAGAACAATAAATCATAATCATCAATTTCTGAAGAGGCATTTAGCTATATCTAGAAGTTTGTTATTTATGCTTCTTAAGTTCTGGTAATAGGCTGTTAGGCTTCTTACTTGTTTAGGCGGTGGGGCCCTCCCCTGTGAAAATTTGGTCCTCTCAAAGATTGACCCGTATGGAATGGTAGGAAATAAAAGGTTTTACTGTTACTCCCACCGGCCACAGGTCACTATTCAAGAACATACCCCTAAATTCGGCGCTATGCCAATCTTGAAAGATAACATGTGACCTAGTTTCGAGGAGAGACTTTCACAGCTTAAGATATCAATTTTATGAGACGCTAGGTGCGATTTTAAGACTTCAACTGTGCATTCAGGACTAAGATTGCCAACATACATCAGTTTTCTCTCGAGGGCAGATGAGAGGGATGTATGGTTATTGTTAGTACCTCTTATGACATGAGAACTACTTTTGAGGGCATCCTGGGCATCACTGTGGCTTTTGTTTTTACCTGGTAATTCACAGTCACCAACCAAACTCTGGGTAGGACCCATTTTAGCAGCTCTGCTTTTTGCGAGGCTTTTTGAGTTAACCTGCTCAGAATTATTGGAAGCGCTGTGACCATTATTTATCATTGCCGCTCCTTGTTTGAATCAATAATTGCTTTAACTGCCCCATTAAGTTTATTAGAGATAATTTCAGTATGGCTTTTTAATTCCTCTGCTACAACATCAGTCGAGTTCCTCTTGGGTAATGGGTCATCTGACGGATCAGAAATTTGATGAGGTTCATTGCTCACGTCTACAGGAGTCTTCCGTTTTAGATCATTCATTTCTCCTTCCAAAATAGAGATTTTGTTTCTTAGTTAGGGAATCATAGTAAAACACTCTAAACAATCGGGGCAAAAGTGACGTAAACATCTCTCTTTCATGATAAGAACTCTGATCTCGGAACTCCTCACTCCCGAACAGAGTCTACAAATTATTTGGCGACACACATCTCAAGGAAGTCCAAACAATTCACCCTTGTCTTCCCGTGGTATGCATTCCTTATTGCATTTATAGTACACGCCCATGTTGAGATTGGAAGTGAAGAAAAATCCGTAAATAGCCAAAAAAATCACTAGATTATTATCTGAATAGACAAAAGGCAATGGAATGGTACTTTTCAGAGCCAGCACTTTAATTAAAATGTACTAATTTACATAAACACTGAAAATTTAAGGAAACAAAAATTTTGTAAACAAACATCAAACATAACCTCAATTAGTAAAAAAAAATGTTATTGACGTGTTATTAGTATTTCCAGCATTGTATTTGATTGCGTGTTTTATTTGTTTTTATTGTTTAGGTGTAAGTATAGCTAACCAGTACAAATTTAAATAAGGTTACCTCTGGTAGGGATCATATTTACTAGTGTGGTTCAATTAATGCTCGTCGTTTTTTTTATGTGTTATTTCGTTATTCTTACATTTTTGTGTTAAATGACAAACATTGCCGTTCTGACTTATTGACTATCTGGTTATAATAATTTTACATAACGGTATTTCATAAACTAAATTGTTAAGGTTTATTTATATGCAACTACGACGCCATGGTAGACGCGCACAATGTTTAGTAGTAATAAATATTATCCTGATGACTTTTTATTACTAGTATGATGAGACGATAAATGCATTGTGTTTATTATCAATTTGTTGAAATTGATTTTGATATTTCGTAATCATTTGGTATATTTTATTATTACCTCCGATATGACCAAAAAATGTGTCTAACAATTGTTCGATCATTCTCTTATCTATTTCACTTCTATTATAATGTAATTTAATTAAAATTACAGTCTGTATGTATACACAACTGATCTAGTTCTATATTTGTATGTTTGTGTCAAATATAATAATTCATAAAGCTACTAACTAATTATCACCCTGTCTCAAGTTTGAACTTGAACTTGGGAATTATTTAATAAACATTAAAAGCAAACTATAAACAACGCGAGCAGTCAACGGGAGCGATTATGAACCTTAAGCATGCAATGATCAGCAATTTCTCTAATATAAATACACTGGCAAACCTTCAGTTCGTCAGACTTTTGGTCTCACCCAAGCCAGCTCCAGAGTTAGTCACATGACTGCTTTTGGTTCAATCCGCTCTTTGGTTAGTCACATGATTGCTAAAGTTCTAATCCTTTTCCTACCCCAAACTTAGTTCTTGGTTAGCCACATCGACTGCTAAGACTAGGGGTTTCATTAACCACAGTAGAAAAGTCAAGTCTGTCAAGGTTCTTCGAGTGAAGTTTCTAAGTAGTCTGTCAAGTAGTTCAAAGTGTAGTGTCCAAGTGCTCTTAAATACCTTAACATTAAATAAAACGCAACGCAACATAAGATAAACTATATTTACAAAGCAGTGACCAAAAAGACCTATAAACAATTCATCAAACATACCTCAAGTCGAGAAAGCATGCGCACCTTAATAATTGGGTATAGGCTAGTCTCATTAAGTTTCTGACCAGTAAACGCTGTTAAAAACTCTATCGTTGGGTCTTTGACCAATATACATTGTTAATCTTTTCTCATTAAGTTTACCTAATATACTTTATTGTTTTTAAGTGCTTTCTTTATCTTCGCTTCTCACCTTACGTAAAGAATCCAGTATTACCATCAGAGTTACACCCCTGCACGATGAATAGGGCGTGGCATCGCGATTCAAACGTATGATGACAGACCGGTGGAGGCATTAAGAAAAAGTTAAAAGAACTGTCATCACGATTACTCGCGACAATATATTAACTTATTATTATTTGTTTTCCCTTTAGGCCCTTTTACATTTGTATCATTCTGTTTATTGAAAGAAATATGACAACACGTTAACGCAAACCTAACGAGCGCCCTATAATCTTAAACCTGCACGAATGTACCTTCTTTTCTTTGCTCTGAAATACCTCAACCAAACAAGTGTAGTTGATAGTCGTTTGATCACCCTTAAGGATTGTCAAGACCGAGGATCTCCTAGTTTGAGTCTGCGGATTTAGTTATTCCAAACTAGTGACGCCCTGATCAAAAGTAAATAATCGACTTCCGCACTCCCACGCCGACGAGCAGTCGAAGCACATGTTGCGCTGGCCGCATCCTTAATGGTAGGTACCATCTTAGTTATTTTATATTGTTAACTCATTTAAAAGGGTTTTACGCGCAACAATATGAAGAGAAAAATTGGAATGATTCCCTGAATGAATGATAAACTGATTGTACTATCGCTAAAAATTTTAACATTTAATGATGATGATAGCTAGATAACTACTTCAATGAGAATAGACGTTTTTATGATGTTGCCTTATTCTCATCAATATCTACATTACTTCGAACGTTTCGATTTAGTTTGCATTTAGACACCTTCGGGGTCTAGCAAATAAATTAATTGCCCAGAAAACGATAATATGGGACAAGTAAAAGCTGAAGCAGTAAGGAATGAAGGCTCTAATCCCGCGGAAAATAAAATAGCGGTTTAATTTTGTCCCGTCATTTCGCCTGCATAAGCCCTCAATTTATGAGTTTCTCAATTGCTTGGGGAAGAATTTTTAACCAAGATCGAGACAAATTCGTATAGCTATAGGATTGCGGCGGGGATTATTTTATATTTGAACATAAACAGTCGCTAAAACTTTCAAGAAATATACACAATAAAATAATGTTTCTTTCATTGAAGCGTTTTAGGTTTGCTTCGAAATTTCAATTTTTCAAAGTGGAAGGAAGGAGAATATCGTCTTACTAATATTTAACTGATTATAAAATAATTACAAGCCAAATTTATAATATATCTAATTTTTGAAATTACTTAACTTTTCAATATTCACGTAAAATTTCCTGATACGTGTCAATATTTTTCGACCTTGGTCACGGCGGAATATGTTAGAGCTTCGCATTGGTTTTCGAAAGTTACGTAAAATAATAGTTATTTATACTATAAGGGATGTAAGTGACATTTACTAGTCGAGGGCTGACAATATAGTTAGAAATTATTAAATGTACTTACATCCCGTGGACCGTGGAGTATATAAGATTTTTCTCCTCCCTGCAGAATTTATTCTTAGATTTTTATTAATTTAATTCGATACATTCCGCATGAAATTATGAAGACAGCTCTGGCCGGTTTCTATAGCGTCATCAACATTCTTATTTTATCAATAACGTCAAGCTGCCAGTTTATTATAAATAATTGTGAAAAATTTAAATTATTGATTTGTATAATAGCCAAATGGATATAGAAAAATCAGCAAATATCGCTTGTTTGTCGCTGCTGACAGAAAAATCGAGGAAGAGTTATGAAGCAATCCTTGAAGAAATGTTGCCAAACAAAGACTGCTACTGTAGTTTCAGAAACCGTGCTTTTGGCGTACTTTCACGAGAAATCTGCTGTATTAAAGTCTCCATCAAGCTTATGGTGTGAATAATACTTGTTGAAGTCCACCCTTTTCATACAGGAAAACATGGATATTTCCAAATATCCTAAACTTCGAGCATTTTTAAAGAGAAGAAATGACGGGTATAGACCAAAAATCCAATGTTTTTGACAGGGAAAATGTGAATAAGTTCCTGTTTGAAGCCCCCGATGATATTTATTTAATGATGAAGGTTGTAATGATAATGGGA
>MU186775.1:46202-112499 GCA_016904865.1 Pissodes strobi | reverse complement strand
GTATACACGTTTGGCAAAAAATCTTTATCCATACGATTTTAATGCGATAACAGAGTACGTTAAATACGAGACTTAAAGTTAAAAAGAGAAAGAGACGGAATTCCCCTGGTTTCCCCTACTCCCCTTCCATTCAGCAACAAACGCGCGGACGCTCTCGCATAGGACGACCTTCGTTGGCGACGAAGACCACCGAGGCAGATCGACGAACTTTCTGTATTACGGCGTTGCCGAACTTGGTGAAAATTCATTAGATCAGGTGATTTTGAGAAGGTTTTGTTGATTGGTGAAAATTGTTTATTTTATAGGTCAAATGTGGTGATTTATGGAATATTGTACAATTTACTTTTTTTTCTATGCGGATTGCAGTCAAATAAAAACCTCTATTGTATTGTACGTATTTTGGTAAATTTATACTATAACGGCATGCAACGCCAGCTGGGATTTTTTAGAGTTCGGAACTTCCCCGAAAACTGCGTTACCCTAAAATATAAAAATAATTCGCGTCTACCTACCGCAATTTTCAGCCTTCACGCATGCGTACGCGCTATTTCATATAATTTTCAAAGTTATTTTTTCTTCATTTGCATTGCATTGCCTTGGGTTAGATTGGATTAGTTTTGTTTGGTTGCGCCCCCGGAGCGAGCGAAGCGAACGGATGGGCACTTGTGAAGTGAAATATTAGAACGACAACAGTGGGCTGCTGCGAAATGAGCAGGTCCGAAGGTCGAAAATTTGCGATAGGTACACGCGAGTTAAAAATAAAGTCCGAGCATCATATTTCCGCTTTGCTTGCGTTGAGTCTTGCTCTTGAATTATTTCCTTCCCCTACCTATTAATTTCGACATATTATTCGTCATTTAGGAATTTTGCAATTTAAGAAGACTCATTGTTGGCTCATTGCGTATGACGCTTTGTTCTACTGGTTTTTTAAATTGTACTGTGTTGTTTGTTAGATAGAGAGTGTTGTTGCAAAATAGTAACATTGATACAAGTTTGGAATGCATTCAGGCAAACAAACGAAAATAACCAACATTGCTATTGCTACAATATTCCAGATAAGCTTTTGGTTAAACGTTCTGCATTCATTTATAGTAAAAGATGAAGTAGTTGTATAAATATCGTATTCAGTTTAAATTTTTATTGAACAGGTATGTCATGTTAAGTTAAAGTTAAGTTTGCAATGCTAAACGGTTAATGTTTTCGTTCCATTGAATACATAGAACCATTCCTATTTTATTTTTCTTTTTAAATTAAGTTTTTAATCAGATTTGGGTGGAAATTATTAAATATTAATTTTTTTGTAACCAATTTGTTAAAAAAACAACTGCTGATAAAATCTGGTCAAATCTGACAACTTTTCAATTCGCAGAATCTGGTGAAATCTGACAATCGCCTGGCAACACTGTCTGTAAGCGCATAGAAACAGGTCAAACAGGTTATTTTATTTTGCATCATTTCCGCACAGCCTTTTGTAATCAATAATTTTAAAATCACTGTTGTATTTTCGGATAGAACAGTGATTAAAAGTAACTAAGAAACAAAGAAAATTTCGCAAAAATCGTAAAAATGAAGTATGCCAGAAATAATCTGTCCTCAGCGACGTGTCCCTTACTAAACTAAACTAAAACTAAACTACTAAACTGGAATCGGACGGTCGCCGACAGCGAACGCCGAGTGACCACGCCTTGCTGGAAGGGGAAAGCTGCGCAAGGAATGGCATACGTTGAGTCTCTTTTTAACTTTAGGTCTCGTATCTAACGTACTCTGTTATCGCATTAAAATCCTATGGATAAAAATTTCTTGCCAAACGTGTATATATATATATATATATATACCTATTATTAAGAGTATTGTATTTTTTACCAATTTCGCCCAGTATTCTTAGTTGTTCCCACATAGCTCGTAATTCATCATTAAACCAATTTATATTATTGGAATGGTCAGATCTAACTACGTAGGCCTTTTCTGGAAATGACTGAAGATACACCTGCTCTAAAACGTAAATGAATCTATCGAACCTGTCATTAATGCTCAAGTTATTGTCATTGACAAATTCCCAAGAGCTTTCAGAAACTGTATGAAAGAAACCATTAACCCATTCTGAGTCACCGGTCGGCATACCTTTTTTGTATTTCTAAAACTCATTTTTTTCCTTGGCAATGAAAAATTAATGATCTGTCCTACATGATCAGACAGATCAAGATCCACAACCTCGGCGCCATCAACATCCATATTGTCCCTCATGAAGACGTTATACAGACAGGAATCCTGTCTGGTAGCCAGGTACATTGTTTGTTTCATCCCAGAACCCATGAAGGTATCGCACAGTCTCAGTGATGTAATCTCCATAGACCCGAAGCGCACATTAAAGTCACCCGCTATGATGAGTGTTTTGTTGGTACCAAGAGCAAATTAGTCAGAAAAGTGTCAAAGTGGCCCGAAGGGGACCTATACATAGCTAGAATATACACATTAAAATCTCTTATACTAATACGTGAACAATCAATACATTTTTCAATATTTCAGTTTAAAATAAAGTCTGAATTTAAATAAGCAATAGAGTTTCCGCAGCAGCACCTCGTGACACAGTCAAAGGCTTTTGACAGGTCACAATACACTGCAGCAGTCGCCTTTCGCCCATTTATACCCTGGAAAACTCCTGACAGAAAGTCGAACATTGCATCAGATGTGCTCCTCTCAGATCGAAACCCATACTGATTTTCAGTAAGAATGTTATGATTATTTAGGAATGATAGGAGACAATCCTTCACTAGACCCTCGGCGAGCTTGGAGAGAGTAGTTTGTTAGCTATTCTTCAAACCACCTTACAACCCTTTTTTAAACATAATATTTCAGTTTTTTTTTTTTTAATAAATCTATGTATTATTTCAAAAGCTCTTTGCAGATCAAGGAAAGCAGCAGCTGCATATTTGTTATTGTCTACAGTTTTTCTCCAGTTTCACATGAGTGGCCCTTGGGAAATCCAGACTGATTTCCAAGGAAAAGGCTATATTTGTTAAAATATTATACAATTTGATTATACATCGCTTTCTTCAGAACCTTCTCTATACAAGGCAGTGTGTTAATTGATCGATATGAAGAAACTTCAGATTTAATTTTACTTTTTGGAACAGGTATAATAGTGCTAATTTTTAAGTCCCTAAGAAAATGCAAGAATTTACGAAGTTCAGAACAGCATATCCAGTTATATCAGAATTTTTTTCCAGAAATTGTGAGTTTAGCACATTATCTACATCTTTGCATTTTTTTAATGAAAATATAATTTGTTTTAATTCAAAGATTGTTATAGGCTAGAATTGATCAATGTTACAATTTGCTTTGGGTAACTCACTGTCATCCCATTCATTAGAATTATTAAAATTATATGTTATATCCTCAATACTCTTTGTAAAGTAAGAATTAAACATACTTGCTGCTTCACTTTCATCCTCTACAAATATCCTGTTTTCATTTGTTCCAAAGTAAATATTTTTATGATTTATGGATTGATCCTTGTTTTTATTTTTCCAACATTCTGCTTACAATAAACTTTCTGGGATTCATCTGAAGTGAAAGGACATCCACCCCACAGTTCCATTGTGGGTCTTAATTAAACCAATAGGAATGCACAAAAGTGATAGTTAATGGGTGGAGCTAGATGCAATTTATGAAATTTGAAAAATGTAAAAACAAATCCAGTAAATTTTTCTTCTAGATTAGAACTGATTTTGGGCATGCCTTATTTGGTTAGTTTTAGTTGGTTGCCCCGGAAGTGAGCGGATGGCCATACGTGTTCCCTCGCTTATCTAGCTCCACCCATTAACTGTCACTTTTGTGAATTCATATCAACCCAAACTAACCCATAACGGATCTCTGAAGTGGATATTTTCTAGCTCGTCTGAAGGCGTACACCTCGATACCTAAGTAAGGAGTCATATGTTAGTAGAGTGGATTAGAGTAGAGTATTTTATTTATGTCAAATACAGACATAAATATTTAGATACGTCGAGACGTAATTTGACAACATCTAAAGTAAATCCAAGTCCTAGAGTATCTGCATTTAAAACTATTTAAAGCATACATAAACATACTAAAATCTAAGTAAAACACAGACAATCAATAACTCTGTTAAAACATGATAGTTACTAAGATATTACTGATATGGATAGAATGCTTCTTTAATTAAAAGAGCCTTGACCTTTTTTAGCTTGACAATACCACCTATTGTAGGAGGTACTGCTTTAATGCCCTCTGGAAGTACATTATAAAACTTAACAACCGAGTAACCCAGGCCATCTTGACACCTTCTCAGCAGTATGCGGGTACCATGTTATCTCATGTCCTAGTATTATAGTTATGTATATCTCCAGGCATCATATACAGATCCCTACTATACTCTACAAACCGCGCACACTCATGGCGCAGTCAGAAGTCCCAGGTCCTTGATCATATGTCTACAATCCTTTCTATATGGAAGACCCGCGAATATAACTAACAGCCCTCCGCTGAATACGAAATATTCTATATAACTCAGCTGAGTGCCCCCAATCAAGGATGCCATAGCAACTAAGATTCTTTAAGACAAACACATCCCGACTTAACTTTTTAATTAATATTCTGCTATATGAGCCCCATTGGAGCCTTTGGTCCAATGTAACACCCAAAAGTTTTACCTCAGAGGGATTTTCAACCCCCTCAAGGTTTCTTATTGAAGAAACTACTCTCTCAGTCTTATCGGCATTGAGCAAGAGCCTATTGGTGCAGAACCAAACATAGGCCCTACACTGAGCACTCCATGACCCGTCCAGCAAGTCCACATGTGTATCTGCAGACAATGAAATCGCTGTATCATCAATACAGCGTCATGAGGGTCATTAACATAAATGAGTTAAAGTAGTGAGCCAACTACTGACCCCTGCATCACACCCATGCTGATTCTGCTCCTCGTTGACTTGGAAATGGTGGATTTCTTCACAAAGTTGTTAACTCTAAATTCAAATCACAATAACATTTATTTTCCAAGTTACTTATGATACCTAATTAAAAGAGTTTGGCCTTAAAATAGCATACATTTAATTGTTTTCGATGTTACCTGACTCAGTAGGCACACCTGTAATAATATGTAAAAAGTACCAACCGTGTATATGAGCGCTAGAATAATTTGCCATACATTTATCATTCTGATTACCTAAGTATCTAGAAATAAAAAAGCGAAGATCAGTCCTTCCTTGACCAAAAACCCAGAACAAGATGGTCTACTTCTTCGTGCTTTAATAATGTTCTTGGTGCCTTTATAGTAATTTTCTTGGTAATTTCATATATCAGTTTTTCGGGGTTATATCTTACAGAATATATTTTCGTTTCGTAGCATCAAAGCTAGACAACAGAACGTAAACTCAAAGGTGTGACATAGTTTTTGCCTAAACCAGAATATTAAAAAATAACATATTTTAAATCTGCTAACTTGACTAATTATTTTCAGGAAAATCATAAAAGATCCATACCAAAAGATACATGGAATTTACTTCTGGACTTTGCTCAACAAATTGCTGATGATATGAGCAACTATGACGAGGAAGGCGCTTGGCCCGTATTGATCGACGATTTCGTGGAATGGGCTTCATCGAAAGCAAAGGAAAACCAGCCACACAGCACAACCCAGTTGGAATAACACAGTGTGTTTAACCAAGTTTGTTTCATTTGAATTGGTACCCTTGTCTCCAACTGTTTTATGAATATCTTCAGCCACATAATAGGGTTGATATACATTGGATAACATGTACATAGTTGAATAGTTCACAAAGGCAAGTCAAATAGGAACTTCATGTAATGTGTTTATCAAAACGGTTATGATTTGGGTTATATTCTTGCCAAATAATTACAAGAATTGTAGCTCTGCCTGTCGTGAAAGGCAAGTCGAAGAATAGATGTTATGGCATCAGAAAATGAGAAACTTACTTATTTTTTTATTGGTAATGAAAAGCAATAAACTCTACACTCTATATTGTGATTAATTTAATTTCCATTTGTTAAGATTTTGTTTTAATAATCATATGTGACTTTTAATTTCTAATTGTGAAATATTTTTGTTTTAATTCTGATCTAGGTTTTTAGTCACTGTTTTCTTCTTGACTTGCCACTCATAAAATGAGTGATTAAAGGCTATCGTAACCGATAGCAAAGCACGGCATGCGCGCGCGCGCGTGTGTATGTATGGGTGTGAGTGTGTGCGTGTATGCAGCTAAAAAATATGATTTACATATAATTTGAGCACTGATACATGTAAATAGTTTTTGCCCACAACTGGCATTGGTCCTTTAAATAACTTGTTTAGATTCATTGCGCCGTAGATACCTACAAAAATATACTCTAAAATGCCCAGAGTTTAGATTTTCGATATTCAGTTGACCCACACTCACAGTGACGCGATGGTAACCCTTATTCAACTCAGTTGTCGTAAAAAATCGCCACTGTAAAATACTGCCTGTATTGGTAACAAGGGATCATTGCTGCAGTAATTTAATTGTGTAAAGATATGCTCAATTCTCATTTTTCTTTTTTAAATTAGTTTAATAATTGTAATTGCACTCACGATCATATTCTGAGGGACTGTTTTGTACTGATTATCAAAATTGTAGGCTTAGTGGATTAAAAATATCTTTAAGCAATTTTTAAATTTTCAGCATGCAATAATTTGTGTCACGGCTTGGCTTGCTGAGGGCCCAAAAGAGTTTTTAATTGTACTATATACAGCACAGTGAAACGCCTAAATAGGAATTACGTTTTAGTAGTTATTGAGCCGTATCCATTTGGGAAGGTCTCAATACAAAAAACGGGAGAAAATAGTTCAGTTGAATAACTGATGACTTTCTATTGTTTGCTCTATTTAAATATTTTAATACTTGATAAATTAATTCCAAACTGTTCACTAGAAATAGTAAATATTACCAGTAACATCAAGCTCTGGAAAGCTGCATATTTAATTAACAATTTGTAGATATGTTCTATATTGTTGTGGCGGATCCATATTTCAATTGTAAATAGTCCCCTTTTGCCCCACGTGACAAATGCAAAATAGTATACTTTTAATTTTAACTATTATACAAAAGCCTTCGAAACGTAGAACGTTTCGGGTATTTTAGCTTTGTTAGGGTCAATAAATTGGACTAGTGCTAATTTATATCCTAGGACCTGGATCCAAACAGTCTATTAAATAATCGAGTGGTGTAAATGGCAAATATTTGCCAGAAAAAGCTGCTTTTGCTTTAATTTCAAGGCACAGTCATAAAGTACATACTGCAAAAAATAACTCCCTGGCTAGCACAATGTGACATATGAAGCTAACTAATGATCTAAGGGCAAGAAAAAGTTCGTTGAACTAAGTGCAGTTGCTCACACTTGTTAACGTAATTAAATAAAAAAAATATAGGCAAAGACATATATTTTCGCTCTTCTTTGGTCAGGATAATGCTTTTTTTAAGAATTGTGGATTTTTTTATTTGTTGCAAAGGCCAAACGATCTATTATTACACTGTTTTAACTGTTATCCTCAGAGGTAGCTGCTGGGGCCAGTTTCTAGACCTTGCCGATCATCAGTCCGCCTTAACTTTCTGGGGGTCACAAAATTGCGGCTTCTATCGAAACGATTTATAGCGTCAAGGCCTCACAGATAGCGCCAAATATTATATTTTACATAATGCTTTCAAGATTCTTTATTCATGCCAAATAGTAAACATCATATACAGGGTGTCCCAAATTCGAGGCGTATCATTGGGATCGCGGAAACTATAAGACATACCAAGTCGGTTAAATTAGGGCGAAGTTACGCAATTTGATGCCAATCAAAATGCCGTCTTGGAATTTTGAAAATTCCGAATACTCTCGAAGGTATTCGAAAAAAACCGTTTTTATTTTTTTCTGACTCTATTTGAAGTGATATGAGAAAATAAATTCCACATTCTCATTGTTACTTTTGCTGCTTTACAAGATGGCGCTACTAGATTTTTAATCCGACGTTTCGTTCCTTTGCCACCATTTTCAACTTTGTTTTTTAAATAGGCAAAAAATTCCATTTTGTGCTTAATTAACTTTAATTTTAATTCTAAATTCAATGACAACACACTTGACATATCCGACGTATCGTGGCGAAAATCCATCATCAGTGCTAGTTGTTGATGATGGCGATGGAACGAAACGTCCGATCAAAAGCCTGATGAATTCATCTTGAAGAGGAGGAAAAATGGCTATGAAAATATCCAATTTATTTTGGTCTACTTTTTTAGGTAAAATCAGAAAAAAAAATAATTTGTTAAAATTTGTTTTCTGGCAATTAACTGCCAGAACTCAGAATTTGAAATTTGATTTTATAACGAATTTATTTAAAAAAAAAGTAGATAAAAACATTTGTTATTTCAGTGAAAGCTTTGAGAATATATTTTCATTAAAAACTCAAAAAATTAGGAACTAGAAAAATTTTACAAATTTAAATTTAAAACAAAAATTCAAATACATTACTAAATATTTAACAAACACATGAAAGTAGCAAAAGTATAAAAATTACAACAAGTATTCAAATTGAAAACCGTTTGCTTCAATACATGTTTGGGTTAATCGATTAATTTTGTAAATTGCGCGTTGAATGGTTCTTACTCGTATAGCTCTTATTTCTCTCACTAAATTATAACGTGGTTCTTCGATATTTTCGGGCAATTTTCGATATAATCGATTTTGCAAAAAAACCCAGAAATAGTAATCTAATGAGTCTAAGTCCGGGCTTCTTGCTTGCCAGCGTATTCATTCTCAATCCATTTACCAGGAAATAAAAGATTGATAATTTCTATCACTCCTCTTCCATTATAGTAGAGTGCTACTTATAACTTATTATGCCTTGTGTGGGCACCTCGGGGTTACAAGCTGAAATTTTCACAGAATGAAGGTTTTATTATATTAATTCAAAATCCGAAGGTAGTCAAAAATTAGAACTGGCAAAATGGCAGTATACCTAAAAATCGAGATTATTATATGAACGTGTAGGTTATTAATTTATGAATGTTTTCATATAAAATTCATCTACAATTTTGTTCAAATTATATGTTTTATCATTGCTTGAAATATGCAGGTTACGTTGGCCCTTACGGCAAAATAAATCAAAAAATTGAAATATCTCCTTTCGAACCTGGGCAAAATCTGATTGAAATATATTCATTTTTGTATTCACCTCGCATTCTCTCCGAAGTGAAGGCTCAATTCAAAAAATTTTATTCCTGCAAAAAGTTTACCTTAAGTATCTAGAATATATACGTGCAAGAATAATTTTTTTTCTCAAATTGTAGTTGACAAATAGAATTAAATGTAAAAAAAGTAATTTTCTTCTAGTCGCGATCGTCGGATCTCGCGCTTCCCTAGTAGTCTAGCATCTCACTTTTCTTCATAGCTCCCTCTCTTTCTCGCCTATTGTACAATACAATAAGTGGTTTTACACATTACGGGTTAGAATACTAATAATAATAATGGCTATTATTATTTTATAAAGTCAATGAAGACATTTTCGATTATACTGAAATTTATTTTTCCTGTACGCTGGCTGCTAGGCAATAAAGCAGTAGAAAAAAAATCGTATACTTAATGCAACTGATATTAAATAAAGGACTAGCTTTTATTCAAAATAGAAAAACTCAAAATGTAAAAAAAATCTTTATAATAACAAAATCTATTCATCTTCATTGCCTTCCAGTAATTTTTTTGCATGCGTTTAATTTCTTTTACGTGTACAAGCTTTCTTCCATACAATCTAATAGAAAATTGTTTGATTAAGTTTTATTATGTACTTATTTAATCTAATAATAATTTACCTTCTTTACATCCAAATGCAATAAATACTTTTACATCCACAACAGTGGAATTTAGTTATCCACTCTGTTTTTAATTTAAAAAAAAAACAGTTAACGAAATTAGAGCACTCTCATAAAACGAATTTCAAAGTTCACAACTATAGTGAGGGATTTACCAATATTTTTGATAAGAAAACAAATTGCGAACCAATTGACAACAAATTATTATCCTCTATAGTCACGAAGAAGCTGATACTAGGATTTTGTTGCATATACTCTGCTAAACATTGTATGTATTTGACAGGCATAATGGACTCCAATGACATTGATGATGTACTTGTACTTCTGGTACATTTTAAAAATATATACTTCTAAAGAATTTGAGTAAAATGTGGCAAAGGAAATTCGGTGTGATATGTGGCCGTTCATGATATCAACCTAGAGGAAAAACTTGCAAAAAAATTACCAGCATTTCATGCTCTAACGGGTTGTCATACAACCAGTAGTAGGAGAGCTAGTGAACCATCCGAGTAACCCGTTTCCCACAAAGCTAGAAATTTTTTAACTTATGATTTATTATCGGTCAATTATGAAAGTACGAGTCTGGCAGGCATCTCGCGGTTGCGTCATCATCCCTTAAATTTTTTAAAATGTCAAAAAAAATTTTTTTTTAATCTTCTCCCACAAGGCTACAATTTTAATACGTTGTAATTTACATAAGTTTACGTGTAAAAAAAAATTGACAACCTATTTTGAGGGTTGCCAGTAAGTGCCAGACGATAGCAAAGCTGTCATCGGGATAGTAATTCAAAACCTTCTCCCACAAGGCTGAAATTTTAAGGGCATATTCTATCAATAATTTAAAAAGTGCATGTAAGCAGCCAGCCTATTTTGACGGTTGCAAGTGTCTGCCAGACGAGTATATAATAGTCAAGACGCTCGATGGGAGTGCGAGCGCAACAGACTTGTTCGAGTTCCAATGTCAGAAAAAGAGAATATGCTGTATTATATTACGAAGATACCATGAAGGATTACTGAAATTAAAGAAAAACAGAGTTATATGTTAAGTATAAATGTTTATTGATGTTAACAATTATTTATTATTAAAACTTATTAGTTTCCATAGGTCTTTGTACATTATTATGGCAACTATTAGTCTTCATCTTCTGAACCAAAATGATAATTATCTATCGTTTCATCGTTTTCTGGAAAGGAAATCAAAAATTTTATTAATAAAATGGAATGAGGGAATTTTTTTTTAACATACAAACACTATGCGTACAAATAAAACACAAAAATTATTTACCTGACTCAATGTTATTAGATTGATCTGATTGTAAAAGAGCAGTGTTATCCTCATACCGGTTGTATATATATTTATCATCATCAATAATCCATCCAATATTCTCTGGTTTTTAACGTTGTACTTTAAGATTGGCATTACTCCATATACTCGTTATATATTGTGCGCGTAGAAAATGCTCATGTAATTCGGACTGACACGGTGGTAAATTCGATGAATCGTAATTTAAATATTTTTTATTAAATGGTTCATTTTTTTTTTTGGTTTATAAGTGATCATAAATTTATTATATCTTATTTCGTTAACAGCAACTCCTTTGGTGCCATAAATTTCACAGACAAATTTTTCAATAACTGGAAAAATTTCACAGCTGCGCCATGTTATATAAGCACTCCTAAGTTTTTTGAGCTTTTTGATATTCTAAATTTTTCTTAAGAATTGAAAAAGGCCGTTTTTTCCCTTTTTTGAAAAATGATTGTAGTCACAACCGGTCAGTGCATGAAATTATTCCAAAAAAATGTGCAATTGTCCATATTTCCAAGCATTATAATTAAAATATCAGTATCTGATGATTTAATTAAGATATTCAGATTGTCTTCATTGATTTGTCAAATGTGTTGTATAATTTTTGTGTCTGCCTCTTCGTGATTTATGCAAGACAAGTTATCATTAAAAATCGAAACAACTGAATTATTTTTAACTACATAATTATGACAATGCATTTTGTTGTTTTTTTGACAAATATCAAGTCTGCATATGACACAAATTATATTCACTGCTTCCATAATTAACACTAGTAGTAAAAATTAAGAAGTAATAAATTGTTTTTTAATAATATTATTATAATTTTTGAATAGCTTTGTGCCACGCCGATAAATAATGTAATAGACGTAGCCACAGCTTATTCACTACCAGCTAGTCATCTTGCGGCGGCATTCTTTGATTTGGGAAAGTGCCGTGCAAATTTTAGAAGAGGGCCATGACTCAATATTGTTTTAAACGTCTGGGCATCTTATTAATACTTTTGACAGTTCGTTTAACTTAAAATAAACTTTTTATCGTCTAAAAACGATTTTAAATGGCTAAATTGTATTAAAATCCGAAATTTCGCACTTTTTTAGGGCGATAGCCGTGGCTTCGGAGGAATTTATCGAGGATTTTGAAGCGAAAATTAATTTTAAAATTAACCGTCTATTAAAAATACCGATGCGCACTCGACTGTGGACATTCCAACTTTCCGATTTCGGTAGAGAGGACTAGCTGGTAGTGGATAAGCTGTGCCGATGTTTGACTGCGTTTTAAATGACCAGCTGGTCTTACCGGTTCCTTCATCTGACTCGCTCATATAGATACGTCTCACCATCTCATGAGCACTCACTTTTTCCTTTAAATTACTGTTGGAATGCCTATACACAATAGATGTATTCTCTCTTTCTGACATTGGAACTCGAACAAGTCTGATACGCTCGCACTCCCATCGAGCGTCATGACTATTATATACTCGTCTGGCAGACACTTGCAACCGTCAAAATAGTTTGGCTGTTTACATGTACTTTTTAAATTATTGATAGAATATGCCCTTAAAATTTCAGCCTTGTGGGAGCAGGTTATGAATTACTATCCCGATGACAACTTCGCTATCGTCTGGCACTTACTTGCAACCCTCAAAATAGGTTGTCAATTTTTTTTTACACTTAAACTTATGTAAATTACAACGTATTAAAATTGTAGCCTTGTGGGAGAAGATTAAAAAAAAAATTTTTTTTGACATTTTCAAAAATTTAAGGGATGATGACGCAACCGCGAGATGCCTGCCAGACTCGTATTTTCATAATTGACCGATGATAAAACATAATTTAAAAATTTTCTAGCTTTGTGGGAAACGGGTTACTCGGATGGTTCACTAGCTCTTAGACTACAGGCAGTTTTCAGGATTAGGAAAAATAAAATGTTGGAAAATTTATCTAAATTATTCCGATTATTTAGCCGCTATTAGAGTCCAGGAATTTTCATATGTCATGTTCAATAACAGAGAAATTTATCATAAAATAATTTTCAACAAATTCAAACATTTCGTCTATTAACATTTTAAGGACACTATTGGCTAATTGAAAAAACTAGCCCCTACAAAAAATAGTTTAAAATTTCACAGTTTGAGAGTACATTATCAAACTAAGGTGTGCTTCAGTTCTTTAGAACCAAATCCCCTATTACCAGAGGTGACAGAATGTGGATGGAAATTTGAGGAGACAGGTGATATCCAAGTATTATCCCACATTTTAGCAACACTTCCAGCATTTGCATGTCGATGTAAAAAAGGTAAATTATCATTAGATTAAATAGGTACATAATAAAACTTAATCAAATAATTATTTATTAGATTGTATGGAAGCAAAGCTTGTACACGTAGAAGAAATTAAATAGGTTGCATAGGATCATGCAAAAAAATTACTATTGGCAATATTGAAGTCATTGTGTATATTCCTGAAGAAGGTGAAGTGAAGATGAATACATTTTGTTATTATAAAGATTTTTTTACATTTTGAGTTTTTGTATTTTGAATAAAAGCTAGTCCTTTATTTAATATCAGTTGCATTAAGTATATGATTTTTTGTATACTGCTTTATTGCCTAGCAGCCAGCTTATAGGAAAAATAAATTTCAGTATAATCGAAAATGTCTTCATTGACTTTATTCAAATAATAATAACTATTATTATTATTAGTATTCTAATCCGTAATGTGTAAAACCACTTATTGTATTGTACAATAGGCGAGAAAGAGAGGGAGCTATGAAGAAAAGTGAGATGCGAGACTACTGGGGCAGCGCGAAATCCGACGATCGCGGCTAGAAGAAAATTACTTTTTTTACATTTAATTCTATTTGTCCATTACCATTTGAGAAAAAAATTATTCTTGCACCTATATATTCTACATACTTGAGGCAAACTTTTTGCAAGAATAAAATTTTTTTATTTGAGCCTTCATTTCGGAGAGAATGCGAGGTGAATACAAAAATGAATATATTTCAATCAGATTTTGCCCAGGTTCGAAGGGAGATATTTCAATTTTTTTATTTATTTTGCCGTAAGGGCCAACGTAATCTGCATATTTCAAGCAATGATAAAAAATATAATTCGAACAAAAATGTAGATGAATTTTATAAATTAATATCCTATACGTTCATATAATAATCTCGATTTTTAGGTATACTGCCCTTTTGCCCGTTCTAATTTTTGACTACCTTCGGATTTTGAATTAATATAATAAAACCATCATTCTGTGAAAATTTCAGCTTGTAACCCCGAGGTGCCCAGAAATATCATTTATAGAAGGCTTTTACTGCGTTGGGCACTCTACCATTATGGTGAGGAGCACCATCTTGTTTCTTCATACTTCTAATGGCTCATTCGATAAGGCACCCTTTATTTCTTGCTCTATCAAATCTCTATCTATTTGAGATGTAAGTGGATATCCAAGAAAAATGGGCCAATGATTTTGTTACGCCACATTCCCACCCATACACTAAACGATTCCCTTCCTTGAGGTCTCACTTCTTGATTTTGTTGTGGATTCTGCTTCTTCTTCTTCATCCAGCTATCGTATTCCACTGCTGGACATAAGCCTCCCCTTTACATTTCCATTGTTTATGATCTTGAGCCGCACTCATCCACTGACTTTCGATTCTTTTTATGTCATCTCGCCATCTTGTGGGAGGTCTTCCTGCACTTCGTTTCTCGTTTCGCGGTCGCCACTCTAATAATCTCTTCGTCCACCTATCATCATTGCATCTACCTACATGTCCTGCATACTGCCACTTTAGTTTCGCAATTTTTGTTATTATGTCTTCCACTTTCGTTCTTTTGCGGATATCTTATGTTCCTGATGCGATCTGATAGTTTTATTCCCAGCATAGAGCGTTCCATTTTACGTTGAGCTATTCTAAATTTTTCTGCACTCGCTCTTGTTAGCGTGAGTGTCTCTGCTCCGTAGGTCATTACAGGGAGCACACACTGATTAAACACTTTACGCTTTAAACAGCGGATTATTCACAGACCAATAATGTTCATTGTGTCGGTTAAATATTCCGGACGTGGAAAAAGTGCACTCGTCCGTCCAAATTATTTTATTCAAAAAATCACCATCTTCTAATTTATTTTGCATCCAATGATAGGCTTTCAGAATCACCAGATCTTAAAGTTTGACTCACGTGAATTTTAATGACGTTTTTACCTCTGGTTTTCATACTTTATTAAGGATTATTCAACATGTATTTAGTTGTTAAGTATTTTTTGTTTATAAACTTGGAAATATACATATTTTGTATCATTATTTGGTATTGCGCCAACTTACCCTGGGTACTGCGTCAACAAACCCCGGAATGGGGTAGGTTGACGCACCCTGACAATTTTTTTTCAACATTTTTTTGTACCCAAAATAGGAAGTTTTGGATTCATTTTTTAATCGCAATCGGTAAACAAACCCTTGAGCTTCCCGGGAAAATTTCAAGCATAGGTCTAAATTGTTTAACTTCGTCTCTTGTCTCAAAAATGAAAAAAGTGCGTCAACTAGCCCCGGTCTCCCCTATGGTCAATATTCTACATTGGTGGCCACGATTTGTTATTCTGTTCTATTCAAAATTAAACATTTTAATTAAATATAAATCTCGCTGTTTATTATAGTTTGATTTATCTTAAAAATTGCCCTTGGTGTTTTGAGGATAATTTATACTTACACTTTTGTAGTATTATTTAATTAGGACATAATACATAATTTGATTTTGGTGTTCAAATGGGTTATTCCTAAGGTCATAAAACTGATCAAAACAATGAATACTTTGAAATTTGTGGTTCTCTTTTAGAATGTATGTTTCTGTTGTATGATAAAGGTATTGAGGTTTAAATAACTAACTGAGTTACTCCCCATGAATTTCGCCAAAAATGTGCACTGTAAGTAATTTTGATATTGCTAATATTAATATAAAACTTAAGGATATGTTTTTGTAAAATATTTCTGAATTTAAACGTTTAAAAAAATGTATCTTAAAATGATCTCTGTTCATGTTTTAATATAGAAGCTGCCTAATAATAACAGCCGTTTTTAGTTGTTCGTAGGGCTGTGATTTTATATTTAGGCATAATCTATTTTTGCCTCCCCAGTACCTATATGGTAGCACTTTTTAAAAAGACAATTTAGTTTCGGAAAATGCAGAGAAATATCATGTAGTGCAATAATTCTAACGGTTATTCTACGCAATTTAGTAATTCGCTCGATTTAACGTAGTAATGAAACCTGGTAATATTTTTGTCAGTTATTAATCCATCCTCATCCTAATAAATAACCATACATCATTGCGCGATAATCAGCTACTCGATTTTTTCAGCGACTTTTTATTTGTCTGTGGGCGAGGCTATATTGAGAACAAGAAAAACATACCTACATGTGTTTATTTCACTAAATTATACACTTTTATCATTTAAGTACGCAAAGATGAGCCTCTTTGCCCTTATATTAATGATGTCCCGATGTCTGATTCCCTATTATATTAAATTAATATGTACTACTTTGTGTGTGGTTTTCGACTTTTCATTGTATAGCTGGCAAGATTAGTAAACCATACTCTTAATATGTAAATTGCACTCCCATAGACTATGATTTTCACATTATTTGAATTAGAACGTGCTTCTGAATGAAATATATGTATAGATATCAAATCATGTAAATAGCTACTTTAAAATAGGTTTCGTATTACTTAAACAAAAACTGACTTGTTAGATAATTGTAATTATGACTTGTTTCTAAAATATAACAAAATCTGAATATTGTTGTATGAATTCATAAATAATCTAAGTGATCCCCCAACAACTTTTTTTCCATTGCATTGGGTAACATTGGATTATATTTCATGATGTTGAAATGACTACGCTTATGTTATATAGCCAGAGAGCCTTTTAAGATCCCTTGCAGTCCTACGACATTATGCTATATTAGCCGCTACTGATTGGTGGGTTAACGTCACTTTCACTTTATCTACGGTCCAGTGAATTTATTCCAACAGTTCTAGTAGTGCTGCAGTGGTCAGATTTCAGATTCTCTGTTTGTGATACGGACGGCCGACGTTCGGTTCCTGTCGATGGAAAGACCTGTTTTTCCTTATGGTTATGTTTGTTTCTTTTTGTAAATTTGTGTTAGTTTGAGTTAGTCTTGTTCGGTTGCGCCCCGGAGCGTGCAAAGCGAGCGGAGGGCCATGCGTGAAGAGTTAACAGTACTCTTTTAAAACGGTTGTAAAAAAACGACAAGAGCACGTTGTGTTCCCAGGCGATCACTCGTCCAAGTACTAACCACTCCCGACGTTGCTTAACTTCAGTGAGCGGACGAGAAGTGGTATTTTCAACGTGCTATGGCCGTTACCCATACATTTTAGCTTGTTCATAGAATAAAAACAAACACATTCGCATTTAGAATATTAGTTAGGATTCTTTAATAATACTTACTGGCAGTTTCGAAGTGGATTAATTCACTGCTCAAATTCGACACGAAAATCTAATGCCACCAGGAATAACATCAACATAAATACACAGCTTATTTACCTAGTAATCGTGGGCCGACATCCTTTGATTTGGGAAAGTCAATAACCAACTTTTTCAAATTTTCGAAGAGGGCTATGACCCAATATTGTTTTAAACGTCTGGGCATTTGAATAATACTTTTAACAGTTCGTTTAATTTAAAATAATAATATGCTTTTTAGGCCGATAGCCGTGGCTTCGGACGAATTTGTCGTGGATTTTGAAGCGAAAATTCATTTTAAATTCAAACGTCCATTAAAAATAAGCTGTGCTATGGATCCAAATACACTGCGAATATAATAATTAAAAAATAATACTTTTGACGGTTCGTTAAATTTAAAATATGCTTTTTTATCGTCTAAAATCCGTTTAAAACGATTTTAAATGACAAAATTGTATATTACACCGTCCTACCGGCCTGAATTGGTTTGCGCATTTCCGTCTCATTTGCCGAGATTTACCCTCATACCGCCGCGTAAGATGTTTACACATCAATGAGCAGGTGTCTATTTGAAACTTGGCAGCGTTTATTGTCAACTTTCCCATCTCTTTTCTTCTTGAAGGGTCAAGTGACGTGTCAGGTCGCCAGATGCTTATTCCTAATTAAAATTAAATCACGACCATTTCGATTCAATTGGCGCGTGCCTATCAGTGGGTGGTTGGTTTGTTTTTGTTGGTGATTTTAGATTTTCGAGGCGGATTTTCCAGTTTAAAAACTAATAATTAATGCTGTTGTTTTGTAAAGTGGTGTTGTCAATAAGGAGGTAAGGCAAGGGCCCTTACAACAAGGCAAGCTGATTGGTGTTTTATTCTAATAATGTCGTATTGCCATATCTATTACCATTTTATAATAGTCTTTTATTATAAAATGCTATTGCCAAGGTTTTATTTATTAAAATAACTTTTTTTCTCGGTAGTGAGTTTTGCGGTTTTGTTTTCTTGTGCATACCTCTTAAGTATTTTAATGTAAAGATTGTAAGATAGGTTAAAACTCGGGTTGATATGATTCCCTCTCACGATATTGTTTTGTCCTTGCTTGAAACCCCCTTTCTCGCGAGGTTCTGAAGTGGAAAAGCGGTAAATTTTCGAGAGTCGACCAACGCCAATAATAACGGCAATTTTTAGCGAAAAACGAGTGGGTCGTCGGGACACTGGTACGATAATAATTATAAATGGCTTTGCGGAAGGCGGAAGTTTACATAAACAGAGCTTGTATTGCTGGCCGTACATTTTATTGGCTAGAGCAAAAAATCATGGTGCTCAAATGATGGCTTCAAAGACTTAATTAATTATTATTAATTATTGTATCTCTCAAATAAAAATTCCACATTAATCAGAATCAAGTTTTTGAAAAACATGAAGTTTTATATTAGGAAGTGTTAGACCCTATTTCATTACAAATTATTAAATTATTATCACTCGTTTTCGAGATTTAGAAAAAATTCAGTGTATCACTTTAATGGACCCACACAATTATTTAAATCTTTCTCCGAAACCTTTCCTACCGATGCATTAACTAACCTAAAAGACTGTTACTTTAATATATGTGCCGATTCTCAAAAACTGTATGCTGAGCTAAAATGTATTTAGGCTAATGAAAAATTTAAAGACCTTGAATCACAAAGTGAAAAATATTACTGAAAACAAAAATAGATATTTTTATTTTCAGTAATATTATTCTCCAGAGAAGTATATAAACCATTTTCCTTAATAATGCGATTCCATCTACTGGCGTTTCGGAATCTTGCTTAAAAAGGGTTGAAACCTATTTACGTAGTTCAATGACCGAAAACAGACTTACAAATTTATCAAAGATTTCGATTGAAAAGGAACTGCGTAATGAACTAATGAACACGCAACCGTTTTACGAAGATATAATTGAAAAATGTGCAGCTTGAGGGATAGAAGAATCGATCGTGTATATGAAAAACTATAGACTTAACCCAACCTTTGCCTTTTCTCAACGGTTACGAAGAGCAAAATTTAGTATGATTTGATAAGTAATATGTGTTTAATATAGTTTTTAAGATAAGCGATTTTTATTTTTCTAAGTATAGGACGTAAATATTACTTTATTTAGTGAATAAAATATATAATATGAAAAATAAACGTTCAAAGCAATATTTTATATTTGAGTAAAATATAAAATATTTATATAAAATTTAGAAGTATCATCCCTTTAGTTTTTCTTTTTATTACAATTTTGTACCTATTTTAACAATATCGCGAACGCGCCATCAAAATATGTTTGCCTCAGTGTGTTTTTAACAACTTTTGGGTAAAAGTTTGTGCGTGCCACCCCAAAAATTTTTCGCCCATTTGCCTCCGGCGGCCTTTTGCCTCATCTGGCGATAAATCCACTATCACTGCTTGTGAAAGGGTATAGGGAATTTGTGTGCTCCTTCCAACAGTCAGGGGAGAGAGTATGCTTCTCCTATCAATCTCTAACTGAACAAGAACTCTATCAACCAGTCAATGAAGGTAGAGATATAAAAAAAAGTTAGCGAGTCTGCTAGTATTCGCGACACTGATCACAAAGAATCCCTCTTTATATCGACATGCACAAAAATTTGAGCAGCCCTCGTAAAATCACTGCGCATGGTTATGATGTCACAGCCGTTTACACATTTACGTCCCCATCCGCTTGCATGTCCGTCCTATTTGCCGAAATTTACCCTCATACCGCCGCGTAAGATATTTACACATCAAAAATTAAAATAAAGACACAATATTTGAAATTAATATTCTTTTAGAAAACATATAGGTGAAAGGGTTCTTAGAATATTAAAACGCCAGGAGCGCACTTGGAATAGATTTTTCAGTATTTCTGGCAGTACCTTCGGCCTACGTGTACCGTGATTAGGTGTGATTTGCTTAACTAAATAAGCTGCAAACGTTCTATAGTTTGTTTCTCATAAGGATACGCTTGGTGTCATGATGACGTAACATTGAACCTGTATTAAACAAACTTTACTGGTCATCTAGACAATAATTGTGAAATTAATTAGGTTATTGTGAACAAAATCTGCCAATGATTAGCAAATTCTAAACTAAACATATATCCGCAATTTGCAGCAGCCAATAGGGTTCTTTCGGCGCGGCCGGCCGGCAGGTGGTAGTAGGATAGTATATTAAGTAGGTGCGGATTTGAAGAATACGTTTTGTATTAGACCGGTCCACTCCCTCAATTTTATCCATACCTATTATGTATTTTGCCGAATAAACGTTACAAAACAGGTTATTAAAATTTGAATAACTACTAAACGCTTATCAATTTGCAAAAATGTATAAGAAAAATTCTAGAAATTATAATAGGAGGTGGTAAAGAGTTACAGAAAAATATTTAGAAGGGTAAATAATCAGTAATAGAATTATTTAAAAGTAAATTTAAAAATCAACAAAGATCTGCGGAAATAAAAAATTGATATTTATAATCATCAGCCTACCATTTATGAAAACTCGGCCCTATTGAAAAAGGTTACGAACAACAACAAAATAATATTAATTCTATACAGGGTGTTTCCTAACCTCGGTAAAAAAAACGAAACTGGTGAAATCTCACGTAATTTTAAGACGAAAATGTAGTATAAAATTTTTTCGAATGTCGCTTCATTTTCAAAATACAGGGTGTTGAAAAAAACATTTAGTTAGTGTTTTCTTTTTATTAATAAATAATGAGAAGCGACATTCGAATAATATTTGCACACCTTAATAAAGGGTTTGAGCACTTTACTTTGTATTCATGTTGAACTTCTCAACTAGTTCATTGGCGGAGATCCGGGTAAGGAATATGTACTAGAATTTCGCAAAAAGCAATAATACGGGCCTGTTAAACACTCAAAATTCTTATGGTATTTGATAAAAAACTTAATTTTAAGCAAATAAAGTTGCTTGCATTTTTCTCGTATCTCTTACAGTTTTCGAGAAAAAAATTATTTTCTTGTTCACGTCACAAGAATCTCATCATTTTGTTGTTGAAATAAACGAGTAGGCTTTGCGTGAACACAAAATAAAGTGCTCAAACCCTTTATTACGGTGTGCAAATATTATTCGAATGTCGCTTCTCATTATTTATTAATAAAAAGAAATCACGAAAAAACATTTTTTTGCAAACTAAGCGACATTCGAAAAAGTTTTATACCACAATTTCGTCTTAGAATTACTTGAGGATTATTCACCAGTTTTATTTTTTTACCGAGGCTGGGAAACACCCTGTATAGCATATATGATTTTACTTTTATTAAATAAAATCTTATCTTTTAAACGCACAAATCGTTGCCCGACGGCATAACATAGCTGTAGTAAGCCCAGACATTTTTGCTTCATACACGTAATGCATTGCCGTAATAGTCTCTGATAGAACTACGCTCCCCACCCCCTTCAGTTGCACAAGACGGGGCTTTAAATCAGAGAATTTTTGTGGCCCTATGACACATGAGGCCTTGCATGAGGCGCACAAATTTGTGCTTGTATTATTTTTAGCATTAAGCAGTAGCTTGCATGTTGCCGATTGTTGCCTTTGTTTTTGAACAAGAACTTTTTATTTAAATCTTTCTTTTTTAAAAACAAAGAAACAAGCCAGAAAATGATTCCATTGTTTTATGGTACCTATATTATAATTTTATAATACAAGACCCAAAAGTCAAAATAAAGAAAATGTAGGTACTTCAACCCTTTGTTTAATAGTATTAGGGGTAGGTGCCTATTTGAAACTATCGTCTATAAGGCACATAAACTGGTTAAAATTACTTTTACAGAAACACGCCTATAATATTTTGCTACTGGGGTCCCCCTGAGAACACACTATAAACACAATGGATTTCTGTGAAGGTGTAAGAGCTGATTATTGATTTGCACTTAATAAACTCCATTTCAATGTTGATAAAACGGAGAGCGTTCCTTTTGAGACTGATTTTGGTAATGAAAGTGTCTCTAGTGGAAGGGCAAATCAGCTTATTCCTCTTTTCGAACTGTATTTCGCAGGACGTATAGACCATATTATAGACTTTCTTGTGTAGTTCTTCACTGTGACTTCACTTACTCGGTCGAATTTATATTTTTTAAATTCATTATCATTGTTCCTTTTGAAAAAAAGCAATAATTTAATATATCTTTTAATATAGCTACTACATACAAGTATTTAAAACTATACATATATGGATAGAATAGTACATCTATAAAAATATAATATAGATAATCAGTTACTTTTTATTCTCTTTAAAATGCAAAAATGACAATTCGTACAGCTTTGGATCCGAATTATAGCATTTCCTTACCACTTCTTTAAACCAGAAACAAAGTTGCCCCAATTGATCTCGGTTTGTGATTGCGATGAATGCTCCTTGCTCCATGGAATGTTGGTGAGAGTCAAATAGAGTTATCTAAAAGATAAACATTATGTTTGGCAGATTCACCAAACGAATATTTTCTCATTGATATATGTTATATACAAAGTGATCGGATATTTCTGCAGCTAAATCTACTTATTAATATGGTAGGTGAGTGTGACTGACGTAACAAAACTTCGAAATTGACATGAGAAGCTCTTAAAAACGTTTAAAAAATGTATTAGAGTATAGCGATATTTTAATTTAATATCAGGTTTTAACTAAATGGTGAAGAGTAGCTATTTACTTGTTTGAAGAAGAAATAAAGTACATTTTGTTACTTTATCATTATCTTTAAGGTAGCCCTCTCGAAATTTTTCCGACGAGAAATTCTCGTGTCTTTTCGAGTTTTCTCTGCGGTGACATCAAATTTAAATAAACAGAATAAAAGTCCCTTTAAAATGATGTATCACTCGACCCTCCGTCTCATTTAAGAATTTTGTGATGGTAGCCCTGGGGGCTAGGGAGTTGAAGGGACGCCATCCAATTTTTCGTAAAAAACATTCCCCTTCAATAAATATGCAGTGCCGGATTTACAATAAAAGCGCCCCCCAACAATTTTTGTATCGGTATAAAAAAGGAAATAAAATTAAGGTATTATCATTGGGCAAAAAAAATTGCACATAATTTTTATTAAAAACATTGCTTGCCAAAGTAACATAGAAATAGGTGTACTGAGTACTGCATTATAAATACACTAATAATAATACTCTTAATAAAAATAAAAGAATAAACAAAAAATCAAATGGGTAGCAGTTCATTAAAAAAAACATAAACTTGAACAAGAAATATTTTACATTCTTTTTCGACTCTTTTTTTTGACAAACTCCCATATTATTCCTTGGAAATCAACTTTATTAGTTATGTCACTGTTAATAGAAAGAACCGCCAAGTTGGTTAGAATTTCTTCGCCAACCGAGTTCCGTAAGTACGTTTTTGTTCGATTTAGTGTCGATAATGATCTTACTCCTGATGTATTTTTAATTGGTAGTGTTAAACAAAATTCTTGACACTTTCGCGATATTTGGAAACATAGTTACCAAGTTTTTGTATCTAATAAATTAGGATAGTGCTTGATATTGCTGATATCGTCAAATTCTTTAATAAAATATCTAAATTGGAGGATCTCCTGATTGAATGATTCATCTAAATCATGGGAATATAAATTTTGCAATAATTTTGAATTATCCCGGATCTCCGCATCATCCATCGTTTTTATATAACTTTAAAACACAAAATTTTCAAGGAGTCCAGAATATTATATAAATGTTAATTCTAAGATCACTTTTGCCATCAAACGTGACATCTACTCCACCACCTTCATCAAATTGTGTTGTTCTTGTTTTTTCTTTCTTGGTCTTTCCTCGCTTTCCCCGCTTTTCATAAAAATTATAGTTCTCTAATAGATCCAAAATACCCTGTTAATGACTTATAGATTTTTATAGCGGAGATAAATCTGTATCGACAGTTTGGAGTGACTTGCTGGCTTACGCGACATTTTTCCAACACGTCGCGAGTCGGACCAAGATGCAGTTAAAATTCCCATTTCTAATGAATTAAAATCCTTAAGTAGCCCTGTGTTCTCAGCTTTTGTTATCGGTTTTTCAGAGAAATTTTGGATATAGTTGATATCGCTTCACAAGATTTGTTAACTAATAAGGATTGCTATATTAAGCTGAGGCGTTAGACAAATCTGTACGCGAACGCGAATATGCGAACATTTTATGCGCTATTTTGACGTCTTGAGTTTGAGGTATTATCTTTGTTTTTAGTAAATAATTGCAATCTGATTATACTTTATACAATTATACAAATAAAATAAGAAATAATTATTTAATTATTATTGAAAAAAAAAATAATTTAAATTAAATTTAGGTGAAGCTATCTTTTTTTTGTTTTCCCCTTTTCTCAGGTATCAATTAATTAAAAAGCCAAAACGCTGGCTAACGCCGGCGCCCCTTTGGGGTTTGGCGCCCCTAGGCAATTGCCTAGTGTGCCTAGTGGTAAATCCGGCCCTGTAAATATGTTGACGTGTTTTGGGGAATTTTACAAATCTGTCTGTTTACGCAGGTATCGTGTGTGGTGTTTTAAAGTGAACATCCTGTTTTGTTTTTATGTCAGTGGCATACACACTAAAAGGAGATCCTATAGCACTCGACGAGTGGTGTGTGCGCGAAGATGTTGATTGACACGGTTCTTGAATAGTTGTAGGTTATAATTAGGGGAAAACAGCTGTCCTGGGAGTGAGTTCCACAGTAGTGCAGTGCGCCAGACAAACGAGTCCTTTTAGTGACGTTCTAGGTATTTCCAATTGTACAACGAACGGGTGCGCTCTTGTCGTCTGTTGCGACTGCCTGACAGGCGTTGCTGGGGCGGGATGTTGCGGGCCAAATCCTGGGAACACCTGCCGTGAAAATATCTGTAAAACAGGGATATCTCGGCCACATGTCTGCGGTGTTCCAGACAATCCAGATACCGGGTCAACTCCGGGTCGCCGACGGACGCACAGCTCTCTTCTGAATGGAATCCAGCAGCTTTAGAGTGTGCTTTGGTGCGGCACCCCATATGTATAAGCAATATTCTAAGCACGGTCTTATTTGCGCTTTGTATAGCAAAAGCAGCTGCTGCGGTGTATACAGTTTTTTGTTGCGAAATAGCGCACCTAGCTTCTGCAAGGCTGATTTTGCGATGTCAGCAACGTGGTCATGCCAGGACATATTGCTGTTGACCGAGACACCCAGTAGGTAATCCGATTGATGAGGATGAAGGAATGGTCGATCCTGCCATAATGCTATCAGGGCCCGCCGCCGTATTAGACCGTCAGATAGTGACAGATTTAGGTGCCCCATTTTCGCATTTAAGTCTCGAATAGGGCTGAAAAGTACATCGATGTTGAGTAAAATGGAGGGAAATTTACGACTGGCCCCTGGGGATAACATATGGAAAATTATATTTTCCAGAACAGAAATAAAAAGAGTCTTTTGCCCATATTTTCACGCAAGCCGTGTTCACTAAATTATTAATTCATAGAACCTGGCTTCGGAATACCAAAGGCTTGAGTGTTGCAGGTGGCTGAAGGGTTAAAATAAGGGCGTAATCTTGTAAGGAAAAATCGAGATTTTGACACATTTTTCCACACAAGCCCCTCGAAAGTATGACAACGTACATCATCACTAGCCGGAAAAACATATTGGCTTGAGTGGCGCGAATGGATAAGTAGATTTTGGGGCCGGAAAATTTAACGGAAATTATTTTGGATTTTTCAGTTATTTTTCCATCAAAGAAATTATTTGCAATAAAAACTTAGGAATTATAAGAATCCGTTAAAAATAACGGCTTGAGTGTAAAGCGTGGCCTTCAAATTTTCAGAAAATAAAAAAGTTGCAGGAAAATTGTATGGAAGTTGACACCATTTTCTCGCGCAAGCCGCTTGGCATATGCCTAGCAAAAGTGATTCTACGTCTAAATAACAAAAGGCTTGAGTGTCGGACATGGTTATCAAATTAATTATACATAATTTATTTAACAAAGAGCTGACAAAATAATTCTAGAAATTTCCACCACTTTCCCACACAAGCCCTTTGGCATATACGTAGAAAAAGTGATTCTAAGACTATGTAACAAAAGGCTTGAGTGTCCCACATGGAGCATATTATTTATCCATAAAAGAGCTGACAAAAAATATAGAAATGTTTATTTACGCAGGGTTGTTATTATTATTATTATTAGTTATTAATCGTATTATTATGCGGTTGTTATACCTATAATATTTTAAGTTTCTCTAATATTGTAATTTTAATATGCTTGAATATGTAAAATAATATTACATATGAATGAATCACTTATTGAGAAATCCCACATGTCCATACATTTGACATTTCGACTTTTGTTGCTTAACATGTTCTTCTATAATAAACGCATCTTTTAAAGAGAAATCCCACATGTCCAATCCATTTATTAAATACATATTTATTTGAGAAACCCCACAAGTCCCGGACATGTGGTGGTCGCCGACGCCGACGTGACGAATAACAATGGGACAAGGGACTAAAACAATTTATTTATAAAAATGAAGTGATTAAAAGTGCACGAGTGAAGGGCAAGGAATATCTGAATTACAGAGGCGTCAATGTAAATGAACGGACCATGGGTGAACCATGCCGGTAAGAAAAATTATTTTGTTTTTGTCGATCAAAATATCACTTAAGTACGTTTTTCAGTTTTAGGTGCAGGGCACCCTGTAGTGCAACGACCAAAAGCAAATCATATAAATAGTGTGCCCTCGAGTTCGGGAAGTATAGTCCGTGTAAAACGACTTTTGTTAGTATCCATGTGATCACTGTAGACCGTGTGCGGCGCTTGGCTAACTTATTGTCATTGGGACATTGACAGAAGAAAAAAAATTACCCCAAGGAATGCAAAACCTGAAAGGGAGGTCAGGCAAGTCGAGAAACATATTCGTTCATTTCCCGTAAAAACTCACATTATGGTAGGCGTCACTATCACTACCTTAGTGAAAAATTGGATATTAAGAAGATGCATGAAATGCATGAATTATTTCTCACGAAATATCTCGAATCATCTATAAAGTACAGCTTTAACCGCAAGATATTCAAGGAACGTTTTAGCTTGTCTTTCGGTAGACCACAGGTTGATACCTGCTGCATCTGTGAGGAACTTTCGAACAAAATTAAGTCTAAGGTCCTAAACGACGTTGCTAAACGTGTAGCTGTGGTGGAAAAAATTGCCCACCAAAGAAAAGCGAAAAATTCTATACCAAGATGCAGTTGATTCAAGAGTTATGCCAAACAGATGCCATGGTAGGAGTAGTTAGTTGTGTTGACTACATGGAAAATCTTGCCATCCATGTGACACATTTTACCTGCATCAACTAAGTGTCAATATTTTTAATATCCATGCGCAACCTTAAAACTGGAAAAACCATGTTTTACGTATACCGCGAAGGTATGGGCAAAAAAGGACCAAATGAGGTTTGATCCATTATTATGGATTTTATAAACAGGGAAATTCCACCAAACATTGAACATTTCCCCATTTCTTGCTGACGGATGCGGTGGTTAGAATAAGAACCATTTAGTTATCAGAATGTTTTTCGGCCTTGCAGACCTCGGATGACTTCAAGGTGTGAACCAGTATTTCTCCATAAGGAGACACTCGTACATGCCATCTGACAGGGATTTGGCCATGATAAAGAAGAAAATTAATAAAAATGACAGGATTTTCCTACTAAAAGATTATGTTTCGTTCATTGTCAGTTCAAGCACTAAAATCAAATTTTCGGTGTACCTAGTAGATGAAGAGAATACGTTGATCCAAATATATAATTAATATGATAACCACGTCCGACACTCAAGTCTTATGTTATATAGACTTGCCCCCGTTTCACACATGCCGGATAAGATCATCCGGTATCGGATATCCGATCGCGAGGTACGTAACATTAAATGATAGCTTTCACACGTTTGTCGGACAGTTGGACGCCGGAAACGTGCTGGATAAACCGGATATCCGATATCGGACTCGTTTGAAACGCGGCTTAGAATCACTTTTTCTAAGCCTATGCCAAAGGGCTTGTGTGGGAAAATGGTGGACATTTCTAGATTTTTTTTGTCAGCTCTTTGTTAAATAAATTATGTGTAAATAATTTGATGATCTTGTCCCACACTCAAGCCTTTTGTTATTTAGTCTTAGAATCACTTTTTCTAAGTATATGCCAAACAGCTTGCGGGAGAAAATGGAGACAATTTCCATACAATTTTCCTGCAACTTTCCAACGCAAGCCTTCGTTCTGACCGCATCCGATAGTCATGCCAATTTTATTGTAATGTCTAACACATCAATAACATTCTATACCTTCAAAGGCTTGCATGAAAAAGAACTGAAAAATCGAAAATAATTTCCGTTTAATTTTCCGACCCCAAAATCTACTTATCCATTCATGCCATTCAAGCCAATATGTTTTTCGGTTTAGTGACGATGTAAGTTTTCACACTTTCGATGGGCTTGTGTGGAAAAATGTGTCAAAATCTCGATTTTTCCTTACAAGATTACGCCCTTATTTTAACTCTTCAGCCACCTGCAACACTCAAGTCTTTGGTATTCCGAAGCCAGGTTCTATTAATTAATAATCTAGTGAACACGGCTTGCGTGAAAATATAGACAACAGACTCCTTTTATTTCTGTTCTGGAAAATCGAATTTTCCATATGTTATCCCCAGGGGCCACTCGTAAATTTCCCTCTGTTTTAGTCAACATCGATGTACTTTTCAACCATATTCAAGGTTTATATGCGAAAATGGGACACCTAAATCTGTCACTATCTGACGGTCTATATTGGCTTTCTTGGCAAACGCGGCTGCCTGGGTTTTGCTGCATGAACTGAACTAAATTCCTGTCGCCCCAGGTTCAAACCTTCTCTAGATCTTGATTGATTTTTGTAATCTGCTCCAGTCTGCGGTGATAAGTCTCAGTCGCTGGTAAAGGTTTTTCTGATCTAAATTGGGAGACACGGGTACTGTCATCTGCAAAGCTGTAAACAGGATTATTGGTCTCAGTCAGCAGGTCATTAATATAGATAATAGAGTTGGTGAAAGTATTGCGCGCTGAGGCACTCCCGCTTTAATGATGAATGTTTCTAAGACGTGTCCATCAACTGCAACGTGCAGAGATCGGTTCTTAAGGAAACTGGCAAGGCAACCGCAGAGAGACGCTGACAGTCCGAAGGACGGCAGTTTGTTGAGCAATACGTCATGCCAAACTCTGTCAAATGTCTTCGAAATATCCAACGCAATCGCGCTCGAGATTCTTTGTAGTTCTAAATTGCCCTACTCCATATATGAGTGACATAGGCCAAGTATCGTCTGTCGATCTCTGTTTGCGTAAAACGTATTAGTTATCGCTAATTATTCTGTTAGTCTCGAGGTACTTGAGTTGTTGTTGATTGACTACACGTTCCATCACTCTGGAGATTATTAGAAGCAAGGCAATTGGGCCATAGTTTGAGAGCGTGGTTTTCTTGTTTTTTTTTTCTGAACAGGTTGTATTCGATTAACACGATGGCAGGTATTCCATCTGGCCCTGATGCCTTTTGCGTATCTAGCTCTTTGAGGAGTTTACGAATATCACGGTGGTGAAACTTAATCTCTGTCATGGTAGTGTTGATGTTGGATATGGTGTTTGTCCTTAGTTTCGTCAATCATACGTTTGCATTCGTTTCTCGCTTCGGTAAAATTCAGGGGTCTGATTTCCTCCCAGTACTTGTAGGCTTGTTGTTTCCTACCTACGGCTCTTTCGCTTGTTCTGTCGAATTCGAATGGAATTTGGGATGTATGCTTCCATTCCTGAGCCGATTACTTGCGTAATCTCTTCGCAACAGACTGACGGGTCGTCAGTGCCAAAGCAGACGTCGAGCCAAGGAAAATCCAGGTAGAACTTTTAGATCCTCCCAGTTTGCACAAGTGGATCCTTCTGTGGGAGTGGCAGTTCACAAATCGTTGTAATAAGTACCTAATGGCGGACCAACTGTAATTTTGTACTGGTCAGGATTTGTGGTTAGAAAAAATCCAGAAGGGCGGCAAATTCACCCCTCTCTGAGATCCGAGTTGGTTCGTCTATAAGTTGCGTAAGCCCGCAGCTGATGGCAAATGCTTCAGCTTCTCGACTTTCGTTGTCGGTCTTGTTGTGATATTTGAGGCAGTGGGTGTTATGGGCATTGAAATCTCCCAGAACGATTATTTCTGAATTGGGGTGATGGTCCTGTATTGAATCAAAAGTAGCTAGTGTTGTAAAAAAACTTATTACTTCTAAAGAAAAATGTGTAGGGCTTTCAGATAACATTAGAAAATGTACATATCTTCTGAAGTTGTTTTCAGCAGACTGTAAACTTGAGCATTTCCTAAGTTTATCCTCGAACTATGATTTGTAGGTATTTAATTATAGTATTTATTATACTTTTGGTGCATATTATTATTATTCTTTTATTTGTGAATACTTACAGTATCAGTTTTTGGCTGGAAAAGGAAAAGCACAGTCCTAGAGTCCGCAATTAGAACCACATATAAATCTTCGGTAGGTTCTTTATTAAGCTTTAACCATTCCGTATAATTATGTTTTATGTTTTCAAACAGGGATCTCGATAGGCGTTCCATATATATTGAACTTTTCTGTAAATATGAAGAAAAACTGCTATAAATGTGTAGAAGAATTATTTAATACTGGTAGCGGGAAAGACTTTAACTGCATTTAAACTACAAAAAACCTTTTACCCACTCCACCAAATTGAATGTTTCGTCTTCCGTATATTTTAACGCTTCCGGAACATTTAGATTCAAGTGCTTTAATACTTTTTTCTTTTTCAGTTCTTCATGGATTTTGTTACCTTCCAGCATACTAATGGCTAACAAATGGATTAGTCTAATATTGAGATTTTCTTGAGGATCGTTAATCTAAAAATTGTCGTAATATTATTATTTCAGTCAGAGTTAGTAAAATACCATGGAGGAATAGATGCAAGGTTTTCCCCCATATGTTCATGGTTTCTACAGCAGGATTTTATATAAACTTGGCATTGGCATCTTTTATCAGATAAATTAAATAAGTGACGCAAAGTTGGGAGAGAGAGACACATTGTTTTAAGGGAGTTCTCTATATATTTTAGATATTTTGCAAATCAACGTTTTTTTTACTGCTCGAACATCTATAATACATATAATGGTATTATAGATGTTAAAATGTTTCTACAACCGTCTGCACAATATATTAGTGTAGGTTAGTCGGAAATGTCGAATTTTGCATAAATATAGAAAAAACTAATTAAAATGCCATGAAAGGATGGATTTTGTTCATATGCAAATTGACTTTAAAATAACAATGTACGGGGTCATTCCTTATATTTAGACAGCGCAGCGTCTAGTGCAGGTATTATGCGAGCTGAAAAAAAACTTTAAATAAAAAAATTGTAGGGATCATCCCAAATCGCCAGGTTGTTATAAAAATATAATACAGGAATATCGCAAAGTTGATAAATAAAATACAAACAAAACTCTGTATATTAAAACAAAAATAATAGATATATATTTTCTTTAATTCAAAAATATATAATGAGTTGATATTTGGTTTAGCCGTTTTCGAAATATTTGCATTAACATATAAAAAAGTGTAATCATGATCGATATTTCTTTCAGAATATTATGCATAGTTTATTTTGGATTCAACAAGTTATTCACAGCTGGTATTGATATAAGGTAGTTTACTTACAATTACATGATAAGCATGGCACTTTGATGCCATAAGAATGGCTATTAAAGTACAGGCATTACTTCCATTGGTCCTATTATGAATATTGTAATGCGACTGAGAAAATTTTGGTTCGAACCAAGTTACTCTGATTACGCCACTACCAATGTGTTCGGTTTCAAAGTGTGGAAAGAATGGCAGCTCGATATTTCTAGAAACCATGTTTGGATCATTTATAATTTGGAATAGGGATAATTTATAAATGACATTTCTCGGAAGTCAAGTTAATGGAAATGTGACAAGTTTATGATAGATGCTACCTGAACGTTTTATTGGTCGAGTACTCACCTTATTAATGCGGTACTAGCAACACACACTAAAGTAACAATAACTGCTTATCCACACGCTTCAGCTGCCTGTGACCTTCAGCGCAGTGCGGTAGCATAGCCTAAAGAAGAATATAGCTGCGACACTTAAGCGCGGCACCTTTGACAAGCGAGGACCAACTTTATCACTATGTAGTGGGGAGGAAATAAATAATTCTAATTTGCCGTCAACCCCACGGCAATCTTTAGTGAAGTGAGCCGTAGTCAAATTTTTTGGACTTTATATACTAAAATTGTTACTCTTCCCTATTATTTTATTTAAATTTTCACTACAAAATATATGATTTATAAAATACTGCTTATTTCGAGTAGAGAATAACCAATTTTTTGATCCAAAAAACTGCATAAAGAGAACCGGCTATTTATTTAAATATTACACCTGAAAGAAATATTTATAAATGTCTTTTGAAATGAAATTAAGAATGGCGAATGTAGATTGCTTGTATTAAGTACAGCATTCTTGAAAGAAAAGTCAATTACCTAAAGAAAAATATAATTGAGTTACATATTATTTTGATATATTACGATCAATAAACAACTCTTATGTAGAAAATTATTTATTTTTTAACGTTATAACACACATATAATAAATTGAAATTGAAATAAACTGAAATGAATATAACTATAATAGAATATAATCTCCAAGATAATCTTCAAATATCAACAAGATCTATACACAACAAAAGTATTTTTAAGGTGCGTACAGACTTGGCGAGACGAGCCCGAGACGCGCCGCGACACGAGCGCGAGGCGCGCCAAGAGCCACGAGCGACCAAACGAGACGCTCGCGAGTCCTACTGCGATCCATAGATCGCGACGCGTCAAACTATACGTAGTCGTCTCGTGGCTCGTAGCGCGGTGCACTTATAGCCGTCCACACTGAGCCTCAAGCATCCTTTGATGTTTCGTCGAAAAACCGACTGGCGATGGATCGGAACGAGACGCTCGCGAGCCTACCGGGAGCCCCGTCCACACTTGAAATTTTGGCTTGGCTCGCGGCGCGTCTCGTGCTCGTCTCGCCAAGTCTGTACGCACCTTTATATGAGAGATTACATTGCACAAGTAGTTACGGTTTTAGACGAACTTGTGAAGATCTGCAAAAATAATGATAAAAATTTTGATTTACCTAGTTGTTCTCTTTTAAGCTTAAAAAAGATGTTTTTTATCCGATCGGACGAAAAACGACACCTTTCCGATGTGTTTTCTCACCGCAAAAGTCATGACTCCAGTATATTGTATTCGTTGCTTGGCAACATGCAATAACTGTACAAGAATAGAAAATAACTGTCCGGGAATATAACATTCCCGTCCTAGGCCGGGAATGTAACATTTCTGTCCATGCAAATGCCTTGTTTGTCAGATCTGACGTCTATCAAAAGTAACATTTAGCTGTAGTTTCCGCAGCTACGTAATAAACTTCAAGCTCGCTCGATTCAAAACTTGATATTATGTTGAGTTTGAACTTAAAACACGGTTTTTATTTAGAGTAATATTTGACTCTATTTTTATAAGTACGTATTCAAATTAATTTCGATCGGATAAAAAATAGTATGTGCAACTCGTAGGAAAAGCACATTCGTGGACTCCTGTGTTGCTGGCCTCGGCTGCGCCTCGTCCAGCAACTACCACAGTCGTCCAGGAATGTTTTGCTTTTCCTCCTAGTTACACAATATACTATTATATAGATTCTTAGCAACCTGCACAATTTTATAAACGTATTATGTACGATTTTGCAACAGCTTTTTCATTTCATTCACTAGATAAAAATATTGTCCAGATCGTGAAATGAAAGTGAATTTTTGTTCTGGCTATAGTTCACGAACTAGTTTATGCATGAAGTGCACTATTACGCTAAATCGGTGCAACATGTACCGTGCGTCCAATTTATCTTGATAACATTTTGATTCGCTGTAACTTTTTTGTTTTTAAAGATATCAAGGTAAACAAATAGGGTTGGTAGCCAAGTTTTTTTCTAAGTTAGGTACATATAAAACAAAACACAAACGGTTCTCTGACATAGCAGCCTACTCTATATTTTTTTAAATGAAACACCCTGTATATTACTACATTTTTGGACTCCATAACCTAAGATAGAAATGTGCAAACCGTTTTCTTTCATCTCGTCCGGTTTAGATTTTAAAGCCTGTCAAAATGTCAAAATGCCCAACTTTCAACTGTCAATATTTCATAAACAGCTAAAGATAGGTATAGGATATTATACACGACATGTCTTTAGATTTTACTAGAGAGACAAAAAATGTAGTAATATACAGGGTGTTATATTTAAAAAAATATAGAGTAGGCTTTTATGTCAGAAAATTGTTAGTGTTTTGTTTTATATGTAACCTAGAAAAAAACTTGGCTACCAACCCTACATTTTGCTTTTTTGTTTACCTTGATATCTTTAAAAACAAAAAAGGTACAGCGAATCAAAATGTTATCAAGGTGCTCATCAAATCTGAAATAATGGATATATCTGGATCACGATCCACTTTTATGAAAAACAACCAGTAAAAACAATGTTTTTGAGACTTACACCTTTATTGTAGAATCCGAACTGTTTATTGTCAAACAAAATGTTTTGCACTTTCTTATCTTCCACATAACCACAACCTGGAAAATACTCCCCACCAAACCGAAAATTTGGTATCTCTAGATAGATACTAAATAACTAAGATAAGAAGATGCAAATCGTTTCGCTCTAAGTTAAACCGATCAAATTCTACAGGGTTTTAAAGTTGCAATAATTTCATAGTTACTGTTTGAAATCAGTTGCATTTAAATGTAAGGAATGCTATTCGACATGCTACATGAAATATATCCAGAATTTTTAGAACAATTCGAAAACCGGAAAATATGTCCCGCTCTTTTAAGCACTTTTATATTGAAATATAATTCAAAAATATTGTCAAACTAAAATCAACATGGCTAAATGATGAAATGGTTGTAAGACTAGTTAAAAAAATTAGAAACATGTTATTTCTATAAAATGTGTATACATTTATTTTTTATGAATGTTTCCATAATATTAATTTTCGATTATTTTTGGGCTCTTTAAATTTTGTAATTCCGATACGTTTTAGTTCATTTTGATGCTTTTGGTTAGTTTGGGTTAGTTCAATCAGCTTTCGTTTAGTTTTAATTTATTTTAGTCATTTGAACCGGTCCCGATACATTATAATCAATTTTAATGTTTTTGGTTAGTTTTGGTTAGTCGCCAAAATTGGGTCGTTGATTCAACTTTCGATTACTTTCGGTTCCGATACGTTATTACCAATTTTAGTGTTTAGGATAGTCGCCAAAATTGAATTAACCTAGCTTAGTTTTAACTTACTTCAATATTTTTAAACTATTCCGATACGTTTTAGCCCGTTTTGGTACTTTTAGTTACTTTTGGTTTGTTTTGGTTAGTCTTTTAATCAAATTTTGGTTACTTTCAATTAGTTCCAATTTATTTTAGTTATTTGAACCGTACGATGTAAACAATTTAAATGTTTTTAATTAATTCAAGTTAGTCACCAAAATTCGGTTAATTTTGGTTAGTTTCAACTTACTTTAATATTTTTAATCTGTTACGATACGTTTTAGCCTTTTTTGGTGCTTTTGGTTAGTTTTGGTTAGTCGTTCAATCGACTTTCGGTCAGTTTCAGTTAGTTTTAATTGGTTGGTTTAGTTGGTTGGTCATGAGCGAAATTGCCGAAAAGCAACAAACTTGAATAAAACCTTGAGAATAATTTTGTCTACAAATTTTTTTCTCGAGTGGTAACAAACAGAAGCTTTATTTACTTGTTAACAAAATTAAATGTACAATTATTATTTAATGACGTTTGTCAAACTCACAATTATAGTTATACCACCGTCTATAGATATTCTAATAAGTCCGCTCACTCGAGCGTGCCGCAGAAAATTTCCCTCCTGCCTGCGCCAATCCCTCACCCATCGGCATTGACATTGACGTGTGTCAATGTCACGGCTTAGCCGTGACTCAGTTTTCGCAAGTACTTCCGCGATCGGACGGTGTGAATTTATTTTTACGGAATAGTTTTCGCACGATTTACGTTATACGCTATTTAAAAAATATATATGGTTAAGATGGCTAAGGGTAGTTTTTCTTATTGTACTGTTGATGACTGTTATGTAACTACACGTGATCTCTCCTTCTTTCTCTCTTTTGGTAAAGAATTATTCAATTTTTATGAGACGAAGTGAATGAAGCTAACCGAAAGTTGATTGGATGATTAACCTAAACCAACAAAATCTATTAAAATTGATTATAACGTATCGGAACCGGTTCAAATGACTAAAATAAGTAAGGCTAAATGAAACTAACCGAAAGTTGATTGGATGACTAACCCAAACTAACCAAATATATTAAAATTTGTTATAGCGTATCGGAACCGGATCAAATGACTAAAATAAGTTAAGACTATGTGAAACTAACCGAAAGTTAATTAGCCGACTAACCAAAACAAACCAAATGTATTAAAATTCATTATAACGTATCGGAACCGGTTCAATGTCTCAAATAAGTTGAGACTAAGTGAAACTAATGGCGCGTTTTCACGGGTCGATCTGAGTTGAACGATTTGGGTCGTTCGACCATAGTTCGACCTGTGTTGAAAGCAAAAAGGTTTACACGGTAGGCGATGCATGTTTAATAATTGTAGGAGAAAATGACGTCACGTCAAATTATTGATGTAGGTGTGCAATTAATTTGTTGTTCAATTCGAGATGAAATAATGGCAAAATTAAAAATAAACGAAGGTAGGCGAACGTGGATTTTAAGACGAAATACCCATGGTGCATCACAAAGTCTGCTTCGAGAATAATTCTCGTTGATTGTGGAAGTTCCAGGGGCTTATAGGAATCATCTAAGAATGGATAATGCACATTTTGAAGACATTTTAGAAAAAGACTATTACAATAATTCGAAGAATCGATACAAATCTGTACGACGAGAAGTTTACACATTCCATTCCAGCCGTTCGACATCGATTCGGCGGCAAACGCTGGGCAAAAGTAGACAGTCTTTCTACTTCCGTCGAATCGACTCACTCCGCCGAACGGCCAAGCCGAAAGGTGGTTTACATATTCAATTTTCTTTCGATTCAATAATCGACCCAAATCGTTCAACTCAGATCGACCCGTGAAAACGCGCCTTAACCGAAAGTTGATTCGACGACTAACCCAAACTAACCGAATCTATTAAAATTGATTATAACCTAGCGGAACCGGTTGAATTCACTAAAATAAGTCGAGACAAAGTGAAACTAACTGAAAGTTGATTCGGGGACTAACCCAAATTAACCAAATCTATTAAAATTGATTATAACGTATCGGAACCGGTTCAAATGTCTAAAATAAATTGAGACTAAGTGAAATTAACAGAAAGTTGATTCGACGACTAACCCAATCTAACCAAATCTATTAAAATTGATTATAACCTATCCGAACCGTTTGATATGACTTAAATGAGTTGAGACAAAGTGAAACTAACTGAAAGCTGATTCGGCGACTAACGCAAACTAACCAAATCTATTAAAATTAGTTATAGCATATCGGATCCTGATGAAATGACTAAAATAAGTCGAGACACAGTGAACCTAATCGAAAGTTGATTCGACGACTAACCCAATCTAGCCAAATCTATTAAAATTGATTGTAACCTACCGGAACCGGTTGAAATGACTAAAATAAGTTGAGACAAAGTGAAGCTATCTGAAAGTTGATTAGACGACTAACCAAAACTAATCAAATGCATTAAAATTGATTATAACATATCGGAATCGGTTCAAATGTCTCAAGTGGGTTGAGACTAAGTGAAACTAACCGGAAGTTGATTCGATGACTAACCCGAACTAACCAAATCTATTAAATTTGATTATAACCTAGCGGAACCGGTTGAATTCACTAAAATAAGTTGAGACTAAGTGAAATTAACCGAAAGTTGATTCGACGACTAACCCAATGTAACCAAATCTATTGAAATTGATTATAACCTATCGGAACCGGTTGATATGACTAAAATGAGTTGAGACAAAGTGAAACTAACTGAAAGTTGATTCGGCGACTAACCCAAACTAACCAAATCTATTAAAATTGGTTATATCATATCGGATCCTGATCAAATGACTAAAATAAGTCGAGACAAAGTGAACCTAATCGAAAGTTGATTCGACGACTAACCCAATCTAACCAAATCTATTAAAAGTGATTGTAACCTACCGGAACCTGTTGAAATAACTAAAATAAGTTAAGACAAAGTGAAACTAACTGAAAGTTGATTAGACGACTAACCAAAACTAACCAAATGTATTAAAATTGATTATAACGTATCGGAACCGGTTCAAATGACTCAAGTAAGTTGAGACTAAGTGAAACTAACCGGAAGTTGATTCGATGACTAACCTAAACTAACCAAATCTATTAAATTTGATTATAACCTAGCGGAACCGGTTGAATTCACTAAAATAAGTCGAGACAAAGTGAAACTAACTGAAAGTTGATTCGGCGACTAACCCATACTACCCAAATCTATTAAAATTGGTTATAGCATATCGGAACCTGATCAAAAGACTAAAATAAGTTGACTAAGTGAAACTAACAGAAAGTTGATTAGACGATTAACCAAAACTAAACAAATATATAGAAATTGATTTAAAAAACGTATCGAAACCGGCTCATATAAATAAAATGAGTTGAAACTTGAGAAGTATTTACTTCAATCACGTGTCCTGGCTACTCGCTACGCGCGCGTCGCTATCCCAGATTAAGCAAACATAATCGAAACTAACTTTAATGAATCAAACAAGCGCATTGAGACGGGGACGCTACACGCTTGACCAACCCTGCCTAACACTAAACTAAAATTAACCCCAACTAACAAATATAACCAAAAAATAAAAATAAAACATGTCACCGACGGGAATCGAACCCGGGCCGTAGTATCACAAGCACAAAAGCTGCTCCCGAAACGCAACTGCGCATGGTTGCAAATAGTTATACCGCAGACGCTAGACGCTTGTATAGAAACGCAAGGAATATAAGGAAATAAAATACCTATAGTCAGCAAGAGAAATAATCATGCTCCTCAAATCCCCTTTTCAACCTTTTAGATAGAGCAATGAATAATATCAATTCTTATCAGCTTAATATCACTATCGCTTTGCCTCGCTTTAATAAGTTATATAAAATAATAATTTCAGGAATAATAGATATTATATAGATATATATTTTAAATTCAGCTCAACACAACTATTGACTAACATAAAATTGTCAAACTTAGAAATGTACCATTTTAATGTGAAACCATATAGAGTTAAAGAATAAATCTGGCAACACAGCCTTGTCTACAAACCTCTCATGTGCCGTCTGCGTTATTTCAATAAAAACAAAACAATACATTGAAAGTCTGCAGAGAAAAGTAGTAGCAATTACAGCAGATTTGTACACAAGTTTTTAATGATTTTTTATTAAAAAAAGTCACGAGTAGCACAGTATACGTTATAGAAGTGACTACTTCGTTAGCGAGTCTCAACTTATTTTAGTCATTTGAGTCGGTTCCGATACGTTATAATCAGTTTTAATAGATTTGGTTAGTTTGGGTTAGTCGTCGAATCAACTTTCGGCTAGTTTCACTTAATCTCACTTATTTTAATCATTTGAACCGGTTCCGATATGTTATAATCTAAGATTTGGTTAGTTTCGGTAAGTCGCCGAATCAGCTTTCGGTTAGTTTCACTTAGTCTCAACTGGTTTTAGTCATTTGAAGCAGTTCCGATGCGTCATAATCAATTTTAATAGATTTGGGTTAGTCGTCCAATCAACTTTCGGTTAGTTTCACTTCGTCTCATAAAAATTGATTAATTCTTTACCGACTCCATGAAAGAGAAAGAGGGAGAGAGAGTCATATGCTTTATCTCTCTTGCGAGACGAAAATTCCAAAACGTGTCGTTACATGCATGGCTTTGAAAAATCACTCTCATGAATCCAAAGAATATCAAAATAGCGTAAAATTTGTGGATTTCTAATATTTACCTTCGCCCAAATTTTGTATATAAGTTGAGTTATATATGAGTATAAGTGAGTTTGATCGCTGTTTTAACCACTAATTAAGAATAAAAAAATCCCTAGATGGAAAACACTTTTAATGCTTGGGTTAAGTTATGGGTGTGGCACAGGTTAGTTGGTGTTTTAATTTTTTTTTTAAAGACGACATCCACTGTGACAACGCATTTGTCATATTAATAACAAAATGTAATAAAATATCGATACCTATCGACAGCCGAAAATATCAGGTTAAAATTATTCCATTGTCGCTATTTTCCTGTTATATTTTGTAACTTGTGTTCGTAATTAAATAATACAAGTTGTACCTACTGGTATTTTTATCCATATCGTAGATAATATTTCGTTTATTATTTACTTATTTATTATAATACTAAGTAACTATTACAAAGTAGTATCATTAATGAGCTATAAATGAGACAGAGAATGTCAATAGTTGTTCATAACAAATAAATAATCCAAACATTAATACGTAATCATATTCATATCATTTATTCCTAATAGAACGTTCCCCGTATAAAAATAATCGAGCGGCAGTTCATATTGATCGTACACCGTAGCTGCACCCATTCGTTTACTGTACAGTGGCCGAGTATGTTCAAGGTCAACGGCAGTATTTTCCACGGCATGCTGGAGTGAGCGGACTTATTAGAATATCTATAGACGGTGGTTATACCAGACACCAGAGAGAAATTAATAACTAAAGTATTAATTTCTCTCTGCCAGACACCTTTCTGATGGACCTGTCATAGTTTTGTCGCTAAAAAACTATTCAATTAACGGACAGGTAGTAGTTTTGTCAGTACGAGCAGTTTCTATGACGTTTTACCAGTAAAAAACATTCTAGTGAAATAGTCACTAGTAATACCACAAGTGCTCAGATTTAGTCGGATTTTTTTTTCGGTTGGTCTCGAATATTTGATTTCGGAAATTTAACGAAACCTGTTTCAACAAGATCACAAGAGCGAAGCTCGAGTGATTTTGGAAAACAGGTTGAGGTAAATTACCAGAAATCAAGTATGAAAGACCAAACAAAAAAATATCCTGCTCAAAACTTGAGCAGGCATGGTATTTGGTAAGACAATTTCATGCATAAAAAAAATGTCAATAAAAAAAATTAGAAACTTTATTGAAAAATGAACAGAAGAAGAAACAATAACTACCATATTATATTAAGAAAATAACACTTTTAAAAAGAAAAATTATTAAAAACACAATTACTGTATACAATTTGCCCTTTAGATGTTGACTCTATAACGGATGTAGATTGCCTTGCAGAGGTTTCCAAAACTGACTGCAAAGGAGTTGTTGATTTTGGCAGCGTAGTTGATTCAATATATGAAGATTTTTCTCGAAGGTTTGTTACAAGATTTGAGTGATGATCATTGTTAAGTTGTAGATACGGTTTTATAGAACTTGCTGAGAAATGTCCAGTAATCATAATTAGCTCCTGTTCGTTAACAGCAGCTTTGGCCAAATTTGATATTGCGCTTGAGCGATGGGAAATGGTTGGTAATTTTCCTGTTGTTGATGTCCAATCCATTTTTTTTCAGCCGAAATTTTCGTCCACTTCAGAATTTCATTGATTCCTACAGGAATATTCTTGTCCCATCCTTTTGATCCATAAGTTTTCAAAATGGGTTATGGGTTGGGAGTTAAAAAAAATCTATCAGTTGAAATATGGGTTGGTCTGTGTGTAAATTTTGTGGTATAATCTTATAATCATTGTTTTTTCATACCTCTCTGAAAACTATCATTTTCAACGTCTCTGTAGAGCAAAGAAAGTAAGTCTTTTCGGTCCGGGCACGGGAAAAATTTTCCCGGTCCCTAATTAGGGAGCGGGAAAAGTTTTTCTGCTCCCTGATGTTAAGTGCTAAATTTGCAGTTATTTAGTCACAGAATAAGCATAAAGTATAATACATTGGGTTAAAATTATACAGCGATGCAGGCTACATGATTAATCTAGTACATTTTAGCGTCAATAGTCTAATTTTAAGTAAAATTATTTTATTTATTCTAACATTACTTGTCACAAATACTTCAAAATAAGCTGCTTATTCAATTACAACAAAGCATACAAACACATTTCCATAGCAACGCTTCATGAATATTAGATAAATACTTGTCTTGCAAGTTTGACGTTTGCTTTCACTTGAATACAAAATGTATTATGACATGATTTTGGATACGTAAAATTATAATAATTTTATGTTTATGTCTTGATTTCAGAGAGGTATTATGAAAAATATCGTTCATTACACGTCCAGAAACAGCTTTTCCTATGCTTGCACGACTTCCGGTGTTCGGCTATGCCTCACACCAGAAACTGTCGTGCGCGCACCGGAAAAGCCTAGGTTCCGGACTGCTAATGAAATATACTATTCTATAACTATACGTTTGTCAGCTAGGCAACAAGACATGTTTCTAATCTAGTTAAATTTTACCAGTTTTCTAATTTCTAATAGTAATTTCTGCAGAAATCGCTTACTTTTATGTTTATGTTCGAGAATTATGTTGTTGCCATTACAAACACTTGCATAAGTGACCACAGTCCAGTTAGATGCTATACGTGCGTCATTATTATCCATTTTTTACATACCTTTAACATAAATCTGCATAAACAAACAATTTAATAATTAAAATTTAAAATGAAAGGGTAGTTTATTACTTGAAATTATTCACCATTTTGGTGCTAGCACAGCCCGCTGACTAAAAAAGCGCTTTTATTTAGGGCTAACTACGCTAACGTTCGCTTTTCTGCTGAGGGGTAGTTCAATACCGATTTAGCGGTTAGCGCTTGTAAGCGCTAACAATCGCTAAGACCCGTTGAACATAGCCATTTTTCTCTTCCTTCCTATTTAGCCGCAAGTAAATTACGATTTATGACGTTTTAAATGAAGTTATTTGTATATGAGTGGAATTGTCAAAAATAAATTTACTTTACTATTGGGCAAAATTCATGTTTTCTGACAAACCTGGTATACGACTGAAAAAATTTGATATCTGATGTTTGCATTTTCGGTTTTGGACCAAGCACAACTTTTTAGGAAGAATAACTTTTTTTCGTAAAATTAATAATAAAACAGTTTCCCATATGATGCGAACTTAAGTAGACACACAGTAATATCAGCATTACATAAGCGCCGGAAAACTTTCTTATTGTAGCGAATAGAGCGTTTTTTTTAGGAAATGCTTTTTAGTCGCTAATAGATTTTTTAAATATGTATAATTTTTTATTAGAATAAAGGGGCTTTTTAAGAACTAAAAAGTTACTTTCTAAAATCAATACGATACTGTTTTTATATTTTTAGAGATTAACAGGTAGCTGATTAATCGGTACAAAATTATTATTATTTTTAATATTATATTCAAGTCCTATGGTTGCAAAGCTATCAAATCACTACAGACAAATATTTTTAATGGCTAAAGTAACATTTCAAAAAAGTATTCTTATTATAATTTCTCTTAAAAGTCCATATTATAGTGGATACAAATAGTATATTATGCAACAAGTGCTGAAAATAAGACTTTTCACACAAATAAGACAGTTTGGTGACACGAGCCGTAGGCGAGTGTCATAAAGTCTCATGAGTGTGAAAAGTCTTTTCAGCACGTGTAGCACACTAAAATTTTTCTACGACTGCCATATACAGGCTGCCCCACTGGGAGGGTGGTAGAAAATTATTTATTTTTATTATGGAGTTATCAGAAAATTTTATTCCTAATGAAAGAAGCTACTCGAGTAAGAGATTCTCGCGAAACTATAACTAGGAGCACAGTCCTAAAATGGGGCCACCGGTGTGGGGTCCCTTTTTCCCAAATATTTTGAAAAAAGGCTCCTGGGGCGAAGCCCTTAAATGAGGCCCGAGGGGGGGGAGAGAAACCCTAGAATGGGGCCTATGGCACGGGAGTCCCATTTTTTACAGATTTTGGAATGGGGCCCCGAAAGCCCTAAAATTGGGCCTCAATTCTTAAAAAGGGGCCCCTGGTATGAGAGTCCCATTTTCTACAGTTTTGCAAAAAGGGACACCTGGGGGGGGGGGGTGAAGCCCTAAAATTGAGCCCTCCTTTTTAGAGGTCTGGGAATGGGACCTCTGAGGGCGAAGCTCTAAAACGGGGACGAAGCCCTTTAATCTAAATACCTGAATAAGCCTGTGAAAAGTATACTTTTCACACGATGTTTGAAATGTCCAATTTTCAAGAGCAGTTGTTAGTGCGCTTTTGTCTATGTTCAGGGCAGTCGTAGAAAAAATATTTTAATTACAATTTTTTTTCTTTGTGATTATTCGCTTCAAACCAAAAAAATATGCTCTATTAGCCTTGTTTTTCTCAGGGTAGAGATCGTCCAGAGTCCAGACAAACAACTCAAGCTAGAAATATTTTGTGTTTCGTGGTGGGTTATAAGATTATAAGGGTATTGCTTATGTGTTTATGTTTAATGGTGATCCATTGGAAACTATGAATAATAAAGCCGAAAGAGTGTCTGCACTATATTTTAATCAAGCAAAAATTGCTGTTATAAGCGATCGTTTATTGTCACCTTTATACAGAAGCTATTAACTTGTTTACCGCTCTTAAAATCCCCACTTGAATTAAATATTATGATTATGCGCGAAGTATTTTTTCCATGCTAAAGAATTACTGACAACGGATTTGCCGCATTCAGTTGAACGGTCAGTAATCTATTGACATGGAGCGTGTAAAAATTGTCTTGACGCTGGTAATTTTTTTGCTAGCGACTTTTGCTGGTCAAACCGATTCGGCGACCGACAACAAAGTAGTTTGTTATTATGACAGTCAAGCATTCAACAGACCAGGTATGTGTTTTTTATTCTGTTATAGTATTATTGTTCTCTACTAATAATAATTTGTAATTTAGTAATGTAATAGATTTGTCAGCATGGCATTTCTATAAATTTAAATAATTTTAGCACATGTTACATAAATATTTCAAATGTTTTTAATAATGCCATTTACAAAGTTTTATTTGCATATTGAATTGAATTGAATAACTAGGCTATGCTTTGAAGTGTCGCATCCGCCGCCCGATGCGACACATTAATTTGTCGGGCTAGTACACCAAAGTTAAAATACTTCTAACTTTACTAGCACTAATAAAATAAGAACAGGACTAGCTAGCGCTACGCTTATTGACTGGCATCGATAACTAACACTGTCTCAATCTCAATCGCTGAAAAAAAATCTTGTCGAAGTTGGAAAAAATTACTTCATTAAAAAACGTTCTATGGAAATTTATAACATAGCTAAAAAATTGAAGTCTTCATAATATGCCCTTACTATAGGACAATATAATTATCAATAGCGTAACTATAAATCACTAGGGTAATTATTTTTTAGTATATGTGCGTCATAAATAGTAAAATGCATTATTAGGAGTAAAAGTGAAATACCTATATTGTTTCCTTCCAATAATACATACTATTTTTTCTTCAAACATTAAAATATTAGTTAAGCTTAAAAATACGAAGTTCTTTAAATTTTCTGAACGTCTGTAAAAGACTTTTGCTGCCCGCGGCAGGAAAAGTAAACGGTAAAACGATTATCAAGAGAACTTTATTTATTTATTAAGCTTTTTAATCATTATGAAGTGTAACTTTTACTTCATCTATTGAGTGAAATAAAGTTTTGTTTTTCTGACGTTTTACTTTGCCTTTCATTCAAAAATGAAACATTATTGGTGAATATTGATATTGTATGACTGGATTCCGCGTGAGCGCTTTTCCAGAACCAGATCGAAGTTGTCAAATTTTAACTAGATGATATAATCCTTAGATTAATGAATTTGCTACATGCTCTAAGATATAACCCACTCTGTATTCCATATTCCACTTGACACATCCACATGTCACGTGTCTTCACACATCAATACGCCAGGATGTTTACTCTTACGCAAAATAGCATTATTGTAATTTTTACTCACTCTGTACAACAATATTGAAAAAGTCTTCCTGGCGAATTGTATTTTCTAGACAATCAAAAACAACTTTCACTTTGTAGTCCATTTGCCCTCGAACACATACTCCCCCCCCCCCCGAAAAAGTGCATGCTACATTTGCATGATGTCATATGCGTGATGAACTACTAACCCAAACTAACCAAAAGTAATCAAATGCACCAACACGAACTAAAATGTATGTATGTAACAGATTAAATAAATTAAAGTGAGTTAAAACTAACTCAAATTAACCGAACTTTTGCAGCTAACCAAAACTAACCAAATACATTAAAATTGGTTATAACGTATCGGATCCGGTTCAAATAACTAAAATAAATTGGAACTAACTGAAACTAACCAAAAGTTGATTGAACAGCTAACCAAAAGCACCAAAACGGGCTAAACCGTATCGGGCAAATTAAAAATATTAAAGTAAGTTGAAATTAACTTAAATGAACCGCATTTTGGCGACTAACCAAAACTAACCGAAAACATTAAATTTGATTGTAACGTATCGGAGTGACTAAAATAAATTAAAACTAACTGAAACTAAAGAAATGCCTTTTTAACATTAGATATAATTTTTTTAACATAATTATAAAAAAAAACAAAAAAATGTGCGGATATGAAGACCTAAAAAATTACCCTCCACTTGTAGATAGAAAAATCTATTAACATATAATTAGCCATGACGTTGCTGTAGATAATATTTCTAACCTGTTCCGAATTGTTTTAGCCCGTTTTTGCGCTTTTGGTTACTTTTAGTTAGTTATGGTTAGCCGTTTAATTAATTTTCGGTTAGTCTCAGTTAGATCCAATTTATTTTAGTCATTTGAACCGACTCCGATGCGTTATAATAAAATGTAGTGTTTTTCGTTACTTTTGGTTAGTCGCCAAAGTTCTGCTCGGTTTGGTTACTTTTAACTTACTTTAATTTTTGTAACCTATTCCGATACGTTTTAGTGCTTTTGGTTACTTTTGATTAGTTTTGGTTAGTCATTCAATCAGCTTTCTGTTAGTTTTAGTTGGTTTTTATTTATTTTAGAATTTGAACCAGTTCCAATACGTTACGAGTATAATTAATTTGAATGTTTTTGGTTAATTTTAGTTAGTCGCCAAAATTCGGGTAATTTAAGTGAGTTTCAACTTACCTTAATATTTTTAATCTGTTTTGATTTAGGTATGTTTTCGCTTTTTTGGTTAGTTTTGTTTAGTCGTTCAATCAACTTTCGGTTAATTTCAGTTAGTTTCAATTTACTATAGTCATTTGAACCGGTTCTAATACGTTATTACCAATTTTACTGTTTTTGGTTAGTTTAGGTTAGTCGCCAAAATTCGGTTTATTTGGGTTAATTTTATCTTACTCCAATATTTTTAATCTATTACGATACGTTTTAACCGGTTTCGGTGCTTTTAGTTACTTTTGGTTACTAATTCAATCAGCTTTCGGATACTTTCAGTTAGCTGCAATTTATTTTACTCATTTGAAGCGGTTCCGATACATTATATCCAATTGAAATGTTTTTGGTTAAATTATGTCAGTCGCCAAAATTAGATTAATTTGGGTTAGTTTCAACTAACTTTAATATTTTTAATCTATTCCGATAGGTTTAAGCCCTTAGTGCTTTTGGTTACTTTGGCTAGTTTTGATTAGTCGTGCAATTTTTGCAACTTTTTGTTAATTTCAGTTAGTTTCAATTTATATTAGTCATTTGAACCGATTCCGATACTTTATAATCAATTTTAATGTTTTTGGTTAGTCGCCAAAATTCGGTTAGTTTGGGTTAGTTTTAACTTACCTTAATATTTTTAATCTGTTCCGATACGTTTTAGCCCTTTTCGGTGCTTTTAGTTACTTTTGGTTAGTTTTTCAATCAACTTTCGGTTACTTTCAATTAGCTCCAATTTATTTTAGTCATTTGAATCGGTTCCGATACGTTATAATTTTGGTTAGTTTTGGTTAGTCGTTAAAATTCCGTTCGTTTTGGTTAGTTTTAACTTAATTTAATTTTCGTAACCTGTACCGGTACGTTTATGCCCGTATTGGTTATTTTTGGCGAGTTTTGGTTAGTCATTCAATCAACTTTCGGTTAGTTTCAGTTAGTTCCAATTTATTTTACTCATTTTAATCGATTCCGATACCTTATAATCAAATTTAAGTTTAAGTAAATAAAGTAACACGATCTCTCACGCGTATGATGTCATGTGTCAAATGTAGCATGCACTTTTTCACGATTTGAGGCTCTATACCTACTAGGATAATAGAAACATTTTCAATGTTGAAATATAAGAATTGCTTTCAAAACACAAAAGGTCATGTGAAAAATTCGCAATTATTAAAACATAAACGGATTTTTGCTCACGCTAGTGATGAAGGGCATTTTATTTTTGCCGTACTTGTTTTCTTTCCTCATTATTGTCTTTATCCAAATTTAGGTAAATAACAGAATTTTAATAAAGACATATTTGTTAAACCGATTATCTGAGAGGGTTTTCGGGGCATCTAAAAAACGATAATAATTTACCCACTTTTATAATGCAATTATCCGCACAACAATATCTCGCAATTGTAGCGATCATAATAATTATTTAATTCAACGCGACCCAACAGTGCAGAATCTCAAGGCGTTTGCACACTGACTGTAAATTCTCCCTCGTAGTGTAGCCACCGCTGGCCGCGAACGAGATTGATCCGGATTCGCTTCGAAGCTAAAAACTGTCGGCAAAATTGGAAATTTGTCTCGAGTGAACCTACCGTATATACTTATTTATACCGTGGTAATATGGAGGGAAATACGTTTGTTTTGGATCATATTGCTTTACTCAAGTTTTTCATGCAAAAATTTAAAATCTAAGCTTCAATAATTTACGAGGGGTAGATCGCTGACGACATTTTGTAAATTGCCTTGGACGTCCAAAATGCCTTGAATTGCTTCGAAAATTCCTCAAAATGACAAAAAATTGCCTACAAATGCCTCAAATTGTCTCAAATCAAATTTCCTGGAACTGCTTAGAAATACCTCAAAATGCCTTCTAATACCGTTCGAAAAGAATAATTTCGAATTCCAGTACCTCAAAAATAATTGAATTGACATGCGATACAAAAAGTATCTATATTGTAAAGATTAACACTCAAATAATATAATAATAGTATTAATAGGTATGTTGAGCGGAGTGACGTATTCAATTTAGAGAATTTTGTACCCCGTTCTTTTAAGAGTTTTTTTTTTGGGGAAATTTTGTGCTCCCGTTGTTCTAAAAGGTACTCTGATATACCGGGTGACAATGGCATTGCTTCACAGTATTTCATTCCTTTATGATTTGAGATGTTTTTCTAAAGTTTGATACATTAATGTAGTTTAATAAGAAGCTCATTTTGATATGACAAACGAATGTGCGAAGTTAATGTTTAGCTGGAAGTGTCAATGACCTTGAATTTTAAAAAACAATTAAAAAAGAAATAGTATTATTAAAAAGGTAATTTAATTTAGAACAACTCTGAGAACTAACATACAAGATGTTTCATGAAAAAAAGTTTATATTTTGTTCCTCGATTATATCTAAATAATAAATGTGAGCAAATAAGAGGGACGAGGGACTACGCCACGGGATTGCAGAAAAATATACAGACAAAAATTTTGCAAACAATTATTGTTTTCTCTCTTTAATAATAACCGAGTTCTAGGGGTGTGTTAATCAATGGGAACAACTCAAACTACAAACCTCCATGTAGTTTAGCAAATTACCCTGAGTTCTTTTCTTGGGCAATTTATATTTTTTGGAAATAGTCAAAAAGACAGTTCTTTTTATTTGAAAAGGACCAGTTCCGATTAAATCTACTGGACCTATAATATGTCAATATTTTCTACTTCTGGTATATAATTCTTTTTATGCCACACAATTCTTATTTTTTATAACAAATTTATCATTTGTTTTATTCAGTGTAGACCATGTTTGATCGAAAAAGACCTACGTAATATTTTTCTGTATTTTCACCTACTGAGGAGGCTCCATTTTTTCGTCTTCGATTTCATTTAAAAATGAAAATGATTATGTGTCTGTAGACTCGATGGTAGACATTTCACCATTTTCATCATCAGACTCACTTTCTATAAAAGTTTTGTTGGCCTTTTTCTTTTTAATCTTATTTGACTGACCATCGAGGTGCTATCAGCATCAGCTAAGGCAATTTGATTTTCTTGCACTATAAATTATCTTAATCTACTTTATCTAATTTTCCAAGAACCCTCAAAACAACATTTAGCGATATGGTGATTTTTTTACGATAATTGATTTGTTATTAGAAAAGTTTATATTTAAGTATGGGCTAATATCAATTTCTTCATAATTGGATACTCCCGAGGATACTCGGTTCAACGAGCGTTCCAATAAGATATCCTTCCGTATAAATACACTTGTAGGGTAATTGCTTTTAAAACCATCGAAAGTGTTTTGAGTATGGTCAGTAATGTTGATTTTGTCATTTGACTTTTCGTAAATATTTTGTATATATAAAATGTTACAAACATTTTGGTATACAGACATCTCCAATTTTACGGCATCTTGATTAGCTCGTTCCTTGGCTTTAGCAATTATCTGTTTTATTCATTTTCTTTCCTTGTACAGTTCTTATTTTTCTCTTTGAAGAATATAATTTTCTTTTCTTTGACCAACATGCATTAATACATCTGATTCTCTTATTACATAGTTCGGATTAGGTGTTGAAATGTTCAACCTCAGAATTATAGCAGCTTTCACTTTCACGAATTTCCTTACTCGTTGTTGCTACACTTATACTTGCACTTAAAAAAAAATTATAAATTTTAATTTTTTTTTAAATTTTCTCATCTTGTTCTTTAATTCCCTTTCGCTTTTCAGCACCACTTAAGTATTTTGTTATTTTATCCATTATCGCTTAATTTAACCAAAGAATATTATTAGTAGAATTTTCTTTGATTTAACTTATAAACCGTGAACGTCTTCGCGAATTATTCAGTATTCTACCTACTCACGTGAGCACTTCAGACGTCATCAAAGAAACTAACAGTGCAACTGGTAATTTTTAGAAATGAAAGCATTCCGACCGAAAGGAAAGCATTTTTTAAATAAAATAAAGTGTAAAAATATGCTTTGCGCTTGCGCACCATAAACCGCGACAATATATTCTTTTATTTTGTTATTCCTTCCTTATTCGCACGCCGAAGTTCTTTTTCTATGTTGTGTCTAGTACCTTTAAATCAATAATTATAAAAATAACATTAATTATGAATTATGAAATAAAATACATATTTGTGAAAAGCAAAGCTAACCGCAGATTTTTAATGGGCCATCGGTCAATATGGGCCCACCAGCGGGCCGGGGCTTCCCGCGGTGCGGGGTCTGCCTGCGGGGGTGTTTGCTACGCCACTGAAAATGGGCAGTTCACGAGTTGTTTATTTCTTATTTTTTTATGAAACAAATCAAGGCTAAAGATTATGTCAAATCATTCCAATGCATGCTGTATACTGCATTATATTATGTTACGGCTAAAGTATAAAGTTTTTAAACCAGCTGGTTTGCATAATTACAATTATGTATGTTATTATGGAAGTCGCGATTTTCTTTACCTTCAGCCAATGTGCTTTGTGTTAATTTGGGTTAACACTAGTAGGTTTTTTTGTTTATCCGAATAGCTTTGATCGTAAAAGTCGTAAATAATCAGCGGATACGCATTTACAGAATTTGAAGGCAAAATGCGTCTCGCATTATAACCGTCTATTTTTTGATTACAAGTTTACGCTTTAGCCGTAACATATACAATTCTTAAAACCAAAGATGTGAACGTTTTTTTCTCATTTTAAGGAAAAGTAAAATAAGTTAAAGTAATAAGTAGTTTAGGTTTTGTTCCTGATATCCAAATTTTACTAAAACAATGTAGGTATGTTTATGATGTGTTATTTTGCCTTCATCGCGACTGCATTCTATATTCCAGAGATCATTTGGTAATGTTATTTTTGCTAAAAGTTTTAAATTTTCTGCCTGTTTTCTATAATTATTTCTTTTGTCAACATTTTTTTCTTAAATCTTTGAATCGATTGATGTAGTTGAGATGAGAAATAATTTAAAACATTTAGGAATTATCTCTAGTTACCTGCTTTACTATATATGTATATCAAGATTTTCTTGTAAGTAGTCTGGAGGCTATGAATAATTTCCAAATAGAGAGTATAAAAAATGTACACAGATTTGCCCAAAGCATTCCATACGCATATGTCATGCATTTTTATTTGTTCAAAAAGATGTTAACATAAGATTAAATGATATATGGGAATTTGTAGATTACACACGCTTAAGGCTCTTATCTACTCTTAGTATATTATCTGGTAATTTTAATGTTATTACTCCAATGTTTCCATGCCACTGCGGACGGCACTTGTTGGCATTCTGCAGTCGTATGCCCTAACACAGCATGTTGAGGCTCCTACACGAGTTACATCTTCTTCTGCTACTACTATTGATTATTTATGTACTTACCAATTTAAGTAATGTTACATGATCTGTACTATTATCTGGTATCCCTGATCTGATTGCTCAGATCCCTTGTGGCGCTGTTTGCATTTTCTCCGGCAGGGGTCGGTTGGAGATTCTGTTTTCTTCTATCCTGCGAGTTCCGCTGAAATTAGGGAGGTAATTCAGGATTTAAGGAACCGTAAATCTTCGGGACCTGATGGCATCTCTTCAGGATTGCTTCTGGTTTTACCTGATTGTGCACTAGTCTTTGCCATAAACAACTCCTGGCTTAAGGGCATTCCCCCCCCCCCCCTGATTAAAGGTCATGGTTCTTTTGGATGAGTCATGTAACTTTCGCCCAATATCCACTTTGTCGACCTTCTCAAAAATTCTTGAGAAACTTACAAAGAGCAGAATAATTGTATCCTTTTTACACTATTTTATCTGCTAATCAGTTTGGATTTGAGACTGCCAAGGGGACTCATGATGCTATTTTTACCTTCTTGGAGAGCGTGTATATAATCAATAAATGCTAGGCAACGACAACAGTGTTCTGTGATATATCCTAGGTATTTGATTGTGTGGATCATGGGATAATGTTCTCTAAGCTCCATAAATCTGGTTTCAGGGGTGAGGACTTGGAATGGTTTGTGTCTTAGTTGTCGCATCACACTCAGAAGGTGTTGGTTTTTGGAGTTTCGTCAGGCACTGGGGCCCTTAAATGTGGGGTACCTCATGGTTCAGTACTGGGGCTAATTTTATTTTTGCTGCACGTTAACGATCTGGGCTCCATCGGGCTGCGGGGCCGGATTGTTCAGTTTGCTGATGATACCATATTGTGGCGTCATATGAATTCCGATTATGTTAGAGCGCTTATTGTTCAAGATCTACAAATTGTGAGAGAATGGTGTGCCTCAAACTTGCTTGTTGATTTAATGCTGATAAGACATGTATTTTTGGGTTTAATTGCAATGCAGGAGTCTGATGTTCAGAGCGGACTCCATTGCAGAGTAGAGAGAATTGCAAGTTCTTGGATATCTCTATTGATGGTCGCCTAAGATTTGAAGATCATACCCTGAGTCTCGCGTCAAAACTGTCTTCGGGCTGTTTTGCAGTTCGGGTTGCAGTTTTCTTCCCTCTGATTGAGTCTCACAGACGGTGTCACATGCCGTTTTGGAGTCTGAGTAGCAGGAGTTTGTTTATTTATGCTTCAGAAGAAAGCAGTTGGGAATCTGTGCTTGGCTTGGTTGAGAGGCTCTTGCAAGCCACTCTTTATTTCGGACAAAATTCTCACCCTTTTTTCAATCTTTATCCTGGAAACAGGTGTGCAGATTCACAAGTGTGATAGGCCTGTGTCTAACACTGACCATGTGACTCATCAGGTGAATGACTTTCCTTTGCCAATTTCTACTTCCTCGCTTACTAGAAACTCGCTAATATATCTTAGTCGGAAGATCTACAATCATGTTCCCCTTTGCATCAGGGATATTGCGTACATTAAGCTTTTTAAGCGCAAATTGAAATTTTACCCAGGGTATATTACAGCATTGGGGGTTTTTTTGACGATGCTTTTTGATTTTCCCTAGGTTTTATTTATGTTGTTGATGTATTTTTGTATTGAATAGTCTGTAGCTTTTTATTATTACCTACCTTATAAACTTTTTTCTTTAGTACCCGAGATTTGTCTCTTAAGTAATAATAGCTATTTATGATATAAGTGTGAAAAGTACTCGTTGCCTTAAACGTACTTTTCACACGTATGCCTTACAAGATTTTTTCTACCAGCATAATAAACATTGGCTTTTTAAAATTACTTCTGTATATTTACCTGAATTTGTCGTTTTGATTATCATAACAATTAGATCATCATGGTGATCCTATGTTATTTATTTCAAATTGTTTTTTTATGTCAGTAAAGTTATGTTATTTAATTTCAAATTGTTTTTTTTATGTCAATAAAGTTGACAAACCGTATGTAATTCGAATAATTCTGCCTCAAAAAGTTATTTCCAAGAACCTAATGGAGAGAATGGACTCTTCAGACATAGAAAGTAGTGATTTAGCTTCATCAGACGTAGAAGAATCTGCGAGAATAGCCATGAATTCGCTTCTACCGGCCCGGTCAAGGATCCAATATGAAAATGCATATAAACGTTTCGAAAAGTGGTGTAGTGGAAATAAAATAAAGAATCTCACCGAGACTGTCTTACTAGCGTATTTCCAGCAGAAGTCCACACAGCAAAAGTCTTCATCCCTTTGAAGTCATTATTCCATGTTAAGGACAATGCTATCGAAAGAGAAAAACATTGATATAAGCAGGTACAATAATTTAATATCTTTTTTGAAAAGAAAATCGGAAGGTTCTAAGGCGAAGAAATCTAAAGTTTTTTCCAAAGGAAATGTCAAAATTTTTTTAACAAGGGCCAACGATGACGGTTTTTTGCTCATGAAAGTCACACTAATCATTGGAATCGCAAGAAGGTGTAGAGAGACGAGCTGCGTCGGACTATTGAAGACGTCACAGACATAGGTGACATTTACTTAATTAAAATACCTGATATTAAAACGAAAACCTGTCGAGAATTTATTATTAGTGGTGGTTCAATTGAAGAAATTAATTTAGTGGAGATTGTTCGAAAGTATGAGCGTCTGCGTCCTGTAGGCATTACCAAAAATCGATTCTTTTTCCAATATAGAAAAGGCGTGCCCATAAAACTGCCCATAGGCATAAATACTTTTGGAGCTATTATACAGGAGATTGCTTTCGGCGATCATCTGCTTTGCTCTTAGCAGACTCAGGAGCAGATATTTTGACTCTCAAACGTCATGGAGGTTGGAAGTCGGCCACTGTAGCCGAGGGATATGTGGAAAACTCCGTGGAGAATAAACGAAAAACAGCCTTGAAGATACTAGGAGAAAAAGAGGTTACCTGTACACAGCCTAATGAAGATGTTTTGACTATGAATACTTCGATCGGAAGTTCAGTGTCCTACCAACAATTTCCCTCGGAGATTAATGTAACTAACTGTACAAATCGCGTGGTAAACTTTTTTAAGCCATGATATCGGGTCTGGTGTCATATAAGCACTGTCGATTTTATAGATTTTTTTGGGATCAATGGAAAGATTACATCAAATGAAACACATTATTGCAAAAAAACTTACGGATGAAGCACTTTTGACGCCAAAAATTGAAAAAGAAATTTTATAAATGAGTGACATTTAAATGCGAAAACTCTCCCAATATGACGGTAATGATGACAATTTACTTGCAATGTTGTCAGACTTGGCTAACCTTCTTGATTTTCAAGTAAGCAAATTGCCAAGTCCAGGAGCATGTTTCATAAAGTAGAATAACAACTTGTGAAAGTAAGTAAACAAGCGCGCACCGCGCGCTTGTTCTTCATTTACCTCACACTAACCAACTAAGCTCCCATTTGTCCCTTAACTAACCCAAACTAACCAAAACTAGTCTAGACTATCGTAAACTAACCCAGATTGACCAAAAGTAACCCATACTAAGCAAAACTAACCCTGGCTGTTTAGCCATACATGTATATACATATAAGTAATAAAAGTTTACTTACGGTACACAGTTGACTCATTTGTCCATTTCCCAGTAAATGTCCTAGATCAAGTACACTTGTCATAAAATGAAATAATTTTAAAAGACAAGCGCGCTACGGCCGTCAGTAAATCAACCACAGCTATTCCAAAATAACCAACACTAACCAAAACCAGCCCACACTAATCCAAACTAATCAAAACTAACCCAGACTAACCCTAATTAACCAAAGTAAAGAGACAAGCGCGCGTAGCTTCGCTATTCCAAACTAAGCAAAACCAACCGAGCCTAACCAAAACTAACCCAAACTAACCAAAACCTACCCAAACTAACCCAAGCTAAACCAGACTAACCAATATTAGCCCACACTAACCCTAACTAACCAAAGTAAAAAGACAAGCGCACTATGCGCGCTTTTATAGTCGCTATACCAAACTAAGCAAATCCAACCCAGACTGACCAGAACCAACCCATACTAACCAAAGCTAACCCAAACTAACCCTAATTAACCCAGTAAAGAGACAAACGCGCTACGCGCGCTTGTCTCTTCGCTATCCCAAACTAAGCAAAACCAACCCAGACTAACCAAAACTAGCCCATACTAAACAAAACTAATCCAGGCTAACCCTATTTAACCAAAGTAATGGACAAGCGCGCTATGCGCGCTTTTCCCTTCGCTATTCCAAACTAAGCAAAACCAACCCAGACTAACCAAAACTAACCCATACTAAGCAAAACTAATCCAAACTAACCAAAGCTAACCCAAACTAATCCAGACTAACCAAAACTAACCCATACTAACCAAAACTAACCCAGACTAACCCTAATTAACCAAAGGAAAATGGCAAGCGCGCTACGCGCGTTTTTCTCTTCGCTATCCCAAACTAAGCAAAACCAACCCAGACTAACCAAAACTAACCTATACTAACCAAAACTAACTCTAATTAACCAAAGTAGACAAGAATACGCGCGCTTGTCTTCCGTATTTCCGATTAAGCATAAATAATCGAAATTAATTTTAATTAGCCAAACAAGCGCATTGAGACGAGCGCGCTACTCTCTTGACCAACCCCTCCCATCACAAAATCAAAATCAACCCAAAGTAACAAAAGAAACGCACTACGCGTGATACTCTCTTAGACTAATCCAAATGACCTTTTAAATTTGTATCTATTTCAATAAACTAAATAAATTAGTTTTTCTACTACCGTGCGTAAAATACTCACTTTACGCACTCTCTAAGATTCGTAAAATAGGCCTTTTTAATGTGCAGTGCGTAAAGTAAGTTATTTTACGCACTAGTGCGTAAAGTAAAGCTGACATATTTTTTGATGTTTATTGACATATTTTTTGACGTTTAGGACAGTGCGTAAAATAATTTATTTTACGCACTAGTGCGTAAAGTAATATAATATTATTTAAATTTTTTCATATTTTTCGATAGTAGAAAAAATTTTGTATGCTACTCATGTGTAAAGTACCCTTTTTTTATTCATGGGATTGTCGCATTCGCCTACGGCTCATGCGACAGTATTCCCATTCATAAAAAAAGATTCACTTTACACACTTGTTGCATAAATAACTATTATATGACTTATTATTAAAAGTGGCCCACTTCTAGCGTAACATCTAATTCTAGTAAATCAAGTTTTCACCCCACAGTACTTTTGAAACATATTCAACACGAGGCTGTTATATTGTAACGACTCAATCTGGGGGTGCCATATCGTGTTCACTTAAGTTTATAGTTTGAGTTAGGTTCTTTCATCCGAGGCCTCAATAATAGTCTGAGCTTACTTAACTCTATGTGTATTGATTGTATAATGGTTGATATTACAATAATGGTATCAATGAACTTAATTAAACCCAGTCGCTAATCAGGTCAGCGTGTTTTTGCTATCCGTGCAACAGTGTGCAGTTTATAAAATGTATTATGATAATATTTAATAATGACAATATTCTGTAGATATACAGGGTATATACTTATACCATTACACCTCCCCCCTTTTTCGAGAAAAAATTTCTCTAGACCTGAAATTTTTGTTCCTTTCTGTGATATGTAAGCAATAAAATATTTCAAAGTACATTTGTGAATATGTAACTCTATATAGCAGCAATTTACTTTATCTTGTAACTTTTAACACGTCAACCTGTTCTTATGACTATACAATACTATAAGGTATGGAAATAGAAGGAAGAGTTTGTTAGTAAAAAGATTAAGAAAGAATTCATAGTATGATCATAGAATAAAAGATATGGAAATATGAGAAGTGGAGCTCCGTTTGTCTAAGATTTATCTTACATCTAGTACAATTAATAATAAGTAACATAACCAATATAACGTATATAATAATATAATATAAAATGATATAGCATAATTTTCTATTCTATAATAACTATCAAGTCTATCAATGCATAGGTATCCATCGTTCTTTGCATAAATAGGAATTGCATATAATTATGCATTAAAGGCATTTTGAATCACTTACTAGTATTAATTATGATTAAAAGAAAAAAAAATCCATGGTAATAAAATCCATTTAGCTTTAACAATAGCAGTCCTTTGATGTGTTTTTATTTTTCAGTAGTTGCCTAATAATGTGCCTTATTAAGAAATAAAATATTATCTATATTTTTCTTGTATTATTTAATAAAGTTATCAACCATTCCATAAAATGAACTATACGTAAGGTCTTTAAGCAGTTTTGTCTTATATACTTAAACATTTAATTAGTTGTATTTTATGTAGCATACTTAGGGATGTTTTGTTTGGTTGCACTTTTCTATTCTGGTTAAATTTTAAAAATAAATTATTTTATAACCTTTTATTTTCTATCGCCGTCTAATTATGGTCGTTTAATTATCATGTAAAAAAAATATATATAATGATTCAGGTCGTATACTTTCTTAGTTTGAAAGAACTTATTTAAACCTATGTTCTCTCTTTTTCTTATATTTATTTATTGTCATATATTTGTTTATTTATACTCCGCTACACTCGCTTAAACCTCATTTTATTATTACCTTATACCTTTTTCTTCACGAATTACCGCCTTTGGCGTACGTCATATCTGTATTTTATTGCCAAACTCTGATCACCGGCCTTTTTAGCCTAGACTGGTATTTCTCTAAAGAATATACTGCCATTAGCGAACATTGTTTGCAATTCTCATATAATAGACTCCTCCAGATGTATTGTGGACCGGTCCTTTTGGAGTCTTTTATTTATACACGTGTTTATCATTTATATTACTTTCATATTTTATCCTTATTACTCCCAGATCTTTCGAGGATGTACCTAAGTCTTACGCCGATCAAGATTTCTGGTTAGTGATCACTTATAATATTTATTTATATTACTGAGGTATTTGCGGAGTTTGTCCTTCTTTCTATCTCTTCCTATTTCAATCAAATCTCTCAACATTTCGTCTCGCGCCAATGCCGATCGAAAATTTGACTTCAATATATTGTCACATTTAGGGTAAAATAATTAATAAATCGTGTTTCGAGCATTTTACTGTTACATCGTTAAACAAAAAGATTTAAAAATAAAACATGAAAATGAGAACTAAAAAAACAAAGGATCGAAATTGAGAACGTTTTAACAAAAAACTAGAAAGTTTAGAAAGCGAAATTAAAATAATAGATGTTAGGGGGAAATAATAAAATTTCCCTGTTTGTGAGGTTGTCTATTTAGAAAGCTTACTAACTTCTATTGATAACGTAACACCCAATTTTGTTATTGTTTGCGAACATCCGCAATATTTGGTTGATCAAGCCAGATATTTGCGAAGCTCTTGCGTTCAAACTCGCTCTTGTTTTTAATTTGCTTGCGTTAGCAGATACTACTTTTTTTGCTACTTCCCTAGCTTTCTGGAAGCTCTTGTCTATATAGTGTGCCTACGTTCCATAAAGAGTTTATTTTCAATCCAAGCTTGTCTCGATAAGAATATACTTAATAAAAAAAATTAATTCTTAATTACTAGTTATTTAAAAGTATAGTTCCGATGCTTATTTCTCTTTTCTTTTTCCGAAGTAATCGAATATATAAATATTAAGTTATTACATTGTTTCTTTTGGTTTTTTGATTTTATTGAACCTGGCCTGGTACAAATTTATACAACTAAACAATTAGAAAAAAACTGAAATACACACAATCAGCCTTCGTTCCACTGAATAAGTGAAACTACTTGCAAGTAATACTCGCCCTTTTCTGTGTACATAACAGCACTAAATTATCTATTGCAAAGAACGGACTATATCAGCCGTATTTTACGTATAAAATTATATTAGTGGTCGTATTACTAGCTCGAATTTGCTTTCCATTTGTCGTTTGATCGATTTATTAATTAGCTAATAATTATCTCATTATTTTTCAATTTTTTCATTGTATGTCCTCGCAGATTTATAGATTATTAAGTTACGTTATTTGTGATGTTAAAATTTAATCTGCGAATCTAGATAGTACCCATTTTTCACTGCACTTTAGCGATCACTTATTTTAATGTGGTTAAAATTCAATGAGTTCGCGACTTTATTTAACATGATTTCGCTTATTTAGTAAGAATTACACTACTGCCTTTGTGGCATTATCCATTCCGATATGGTACTGTATCGCGGTACGGTTACTTGCTTGCGTGTTTATGGAAATCTACCCTCAGGTAGTCCGCCCTCAGCTGCGCGACTATGTAAGTTTCTCATTTATTATTTGGTATTCGTTATTCATAAATATCTACTATTTAATTTGTATTTCTTCATTTTCCGAGTAATTTTCTATCTAAGATATATATTCAGTTAATTGGATGTAATGTTTACCATATTAGAATATACAATTGATATTTAAAGATAAATTTACAATTTCACAAGTAGTGTTTGAGTATTGAGGAATCAAACTTAATCAAAGGATCTCGAATATCATCTCGTTTTACTTTATTGCGTTTAATTTCATCATAATAATAACTAACAGGCATGCCCGAATAAGATATACCGCTATTTGTTTGAATTTTGTTTGTCCCATTGTAAAATTGATGAAATTGATCATGATAAACTGACTAAGATCATTTCAAAAGAGCGTCAGCGAACTTAACTCAACTTAAATATTTCTTATTATAAATTTATTTTTTACTCAAAGAGCATCCCAATGAGTTTGAGTGAACCAGTTATTTTGTACGTAAATCGCTATCTAAACGAATCCCATAAGAGAATAAATATCCAAATTGAATCATAAAAGTTTTATCGTATCAGCTTCAAACAACTGTCAAAATAAAGAAATGAGTTTCTGGACGTTAATGAATGACTGACTTCGTTATTTTAATGATACTCTTTTTAATATTTTAAAAATTATGAGATACCTTTGACCTCTTACTACTGAAAAAAAGAAAATTTCTTATTTTATTTTATTATTATTTATTTGAATGCGTATGTGATTAAGTTAATAATCAATTATTGGTAGGTCTTTTCAAAAATTTTGCCACTGATGTTGAAATTAGCATTATTTCTTGCCATATCTGTATACCCTTTTTCACATTAACCCTACATTGTTATAAGCTACGCCTTATTTCACCTATAAAATATGTCTTAGTAATAAGCAATTTCCATGTAATAACTGCGTACAGATATATAACGTGTACGGCGAAATTTAATGCAATAAATTACATTATTTAAACCATATTGCGTAAATTACAACCATTTCTTTCAAATTCAAAATCTTTAACTAATCTTAAATAATATTTATATATTATAATGATGTGATAAAGCATAGCAGTTATTTTATTCATATTGAAAATAATTATATTCCATCTTAATCGATAATTAAATATATAATATGCAGCTAGCATTTAATTCACTCGATTCCGATTTCAGGAGTTTTGCTATTTGCTACGCGCCGCGTCATTATTAACATTATTTATTATTTTTATGTATATGCTGGCATATACGAAATTTGCAATTTTGTAATTTTGCGATATTAATAACTACGAGTTGATGACCTATGTTCATAGAATAATTGCGAAATTCCGATTACTTCAATACTATATGAATACTCGTTATTTAAGAGAATTTATCTACATTTTATTTTATTATTTACTTTACAACTTATGATAATTTATATGCTGCGATGTGTAAAATATTCTACATCAATATGATTTGAAAATGTACAAAATTGTGAGATTTATCATACTTAAATAATTTTTGCTACTGTTTAGTTGTTGAAATACCTTGCATATTTTAGTATACTTCTCAATTACGTATAGCTTGTTTTATTGGCACTTATTTATACTTCCCATGACGGAAAGCTAATCGAAAAAAAAAATATTTTGCGATTAACTACTTATATATATTTGATTTTTAACCGACACAATGCAGTTTTGCGCTTTTTAGACTTTTAATTAAACTATAATTTGTGCATGTTTGTGCATCTACTTAAATACGATTGGTCTACTGATTTCCAGAAATTTTTGATCTTTTCAGAATTAATCGGCTAGGCACTGTCCCAGCGATTCGATTTGATAAATCAATACTTTTACTGCAAATATTTGACTGAGTATTAAGTCTGAATAAATTAAATGGTTATATATTATATATTTCAAATAGAACGATGGTACCTATACGTATGCATTAAATATGATAATGAAAATATAATACTTAAAAAGTTACCCTAATATATCCTTATATACAGGAAAATATATAACTAACTTAGCACCTTTTAACATTAAATTTTATAGCCTATAAGTACCTGTGCACATTTCTACTTCACTTATGTTTTTTTTTTTTCGCATTCACATTATTGTTTTCGAATGTTCAATTGTCCATGCATAACCTCCATTTTTATTTTCACATCTTGTATTCACCAAAAACCTAAAAGAGAATTGTCTTCTTTTTTTCTTCTTCTCTTAGCCATCTTGCTAATTCATAAGGCCTCTGTGGATTATTTGCCTACCAGGCATACTTTATCTTGACCACGTATGAGGGAGTGGCAGGGTCGCCATGTAACGACTCAATCTGGGGGTGCCATATCGTGTTCACTTAAGTTTATAGTTTGAGTATTGGTTCTTTCATCCGAGGCCTCAATAATAGTCTGAGCTTACTTAACTCTATGTGTATTGATTGTATAATGGTTGATATTACAATAATGGTATCAATGAACTTAATTAAACCCAGTCGCTAATCAGGTCAGCGTGTTTTTGCTATCCGTGCAACAGTGTGCAGTTTATAAAATGTATTATGATAATATTTAATAATGACAATATTCTGTAGATATACAGGGTATATACTTATACCATTACAATATTCTAGAACCAAATAGAAATTACACTTGGCAACATCTACCCGTACAACTGCCAGCTGAGCTATGCTAAGCCAAGGCCACCTATACTACAATAGGTAGCCTTGGCTAAGCCAACCTATATAATCATGTTTTAAGAAATAGACATGTTGGCGTTTATCTCTTAAATATTATATTATCGTTTTAAAATGCAAAAAAAAACAGTTTTATTTGCAATTTTCAAGAAAAGAATCTTTATATTATGTTCTTATTAACCTACTGCGACCATACCTCAGGACAAAGTGTACTGGAATTGTGTTTATTAGCAATTTTAATTTTTATTTTCAATTTATTTTGCGAAAATGTGCTTCATCCGCAAATTTTTTTGCGTTAATGTGTCCTATTTGATGTAATCTTTCCATAGAACCCAAAAAAGCTTCAAAATCGACGGTGCTTATATGACACCAGAACCATGATATCTTATATATAATAAATCATAATATGTTATATTATTGTGTTTGTAAAGTTCTAATAAAATTATTTATATTCAGTTTTTGTCATTTTTTAATTACTCAAAAAAGACTTTTCGAAATATGCAAATCTTTTCAGAATTACTTTTCACACTAATGCGAAAAGCAAATTATTTTTCACACTAGTGGGAAAAGTAAATCACTTTTCACACTAGTGCGTTAAAGTGACATTTTTCACACCGAAATGGGTGTCATTTTTCACATCGTATGGCCCGTAGAAAAGTATATTATCTATCGATAAACCATGTGATACAGATCTACATAAGAGAGATCACTAATTTATAAAGCAGTAATTTATAAATATGTTTTATTTTGGAGTTAACAAGCTCTTGCTGAAATTTTATAACTATTTTAATTTCTAAATTAATTGCATGTAGATATGCTCGATATTTTGATTCGACTTTAATCTGTTTTTTTTTTCTGGGTATAAGTATATACATATGAGTTTAATACTATCTATAAAATTAAAGTGAACTACTTGGAAATATTTGTTATGTACAGTTCAAAGTTTCAATAAATAAATATTGAATCAGTACAACAATAATTCTAGCCACCATATAAATATTCATAAGTAAAAACCTGCTTTATTTCTCGAAAATATGGATATTATCTTCATGATGATGACCTATTGACTCGTTAATATATCAAATTAGGATACATGCTGTAAACTTTATGAACAATTATTATAATAGAGATATTTTTGATAAAACTACAATTAAATTACGTAGCTAACGGAATGAGTTTATTCTTTCAGACTCAGCATCATATATTTTTATCATAATGAAATGTAATATTCGTTTTTAGCTTTTTAGAGAATTCTTGGAAAAAATTTAATCCCGAAAATTTAAAAAAATTAATATTTTTAGTCGAAGTTCTCGATTTCATGTAGAATTATTTTTTTTAATATAAATTAATCGAATAAAATTAGAAATGGCGAAATTAAGAGCGAATTTTAAAGATCAAGAATTTTGGTATAAAATAGACGATCTTCACATGCCATTTTAATGGAGAAAGGATGTTTTATCGTATGCAATAACAACAGGCGTTCGTAATTTTAAGGTTTTAACGTCCTACATACAAGGACGATATGGAGACCGAGTTTTCTGCAATACCTTCAGTAAATAATGGGCATACGGACTAATTCGGATTCATACTGTGTAGTGCACTTGAGCAGTTATGTTTCTGCGTTTTTTTTTAGAACTTGAAGAGAATTATGTCAAAATCAAAACTGATTTAGTTTTTTTTAAGAACTGCATTGGGATAGTTCTAGGACAGCTTTATACAGGTTCGTTTAGTTTCTACTTTGAATGAAGAATATTCAGCTTGAACCAGTCTTGTTTTTCAGATTAAGTTACGATATATTTTAGTCAAATTTATTAAGGTAGCGAAGGGTAATATTTAAAAACTGAACAAGATTTGGTCAAACAAAAATACATAAAAAAGAACTTAAAAGTACGTTTTGTTAAAATATAAACAAAACAAGCATTATTAAAACGCGTAGGAAAAACAATTATTATATTTAAAAAAATTAACGTGTAATTGTATAACACGCTACTGAAGTGAAACATTTGCCTGTAACGAACGTTTCATTAAAACGCGCTCACGGCTCAAGCGATCCCCACTACTAACTCGATTACATAGCGTTGCCTATTTTCGTTACAAAGTATGAAATGAATTTGCCCTATCGTGCGAGAGAGAGAGAG
>MU186775.1:28117-46102 GCA_016904865.1 Pissodes strobi | reverse complement strand
AGAGAGAGAGAGAGAGAGAGAGAGAGAGAAGTTTCACTTCAAAAATATGTAAACTGGACCATATTTTTTTCGGCCAAAACACATCAATTTATCGGGTACATTTTATGCATATGAACTTATCCTCATCATCAGAAGCTAAGCCCCAACATTCTTCAACTCAATTCATTCTTCAAATTTGACAACAAGAACGCATGTCTAGTTGTTGGGCCGTTTGACAAAGATAACAAAATCATGGGTTCATTTCTTTCTTTTTGGAGTTTTTCAACGATTTTTTTTAAGTTTAAATGACTGATTCACTATGTTAAACAAATCTTGTAATTAAGAGCCTTTCTTCTTATATTTGACGACTTGGGAGGCAAATCTGAAGTTCTCAGAAAGACTTTAAACGATGTCTTTTCGCAGCCTAATTTTTTTCCTAGTCTCTTACTTTGAAGTTGTATTAAACCTGATGGCCCAGGTACTGGCGCTTTTTCTTGTGCGATTTTTTCATTTTGACTCGGGGAGTAAGTTATACGTTTCTGAATCTGAATATTGCTGCTTACAGCCTTATCAGTTCTTTCGGCGTTTTTTAAAATAGGCTTCAGTATTAAAGAAAAAAGAGGCATATTACAGGTCTTCGCGAGATAGTGGATGGCGCAAATGGTCCTTCAAGTATGTCACTTGGGTTGACTGGGAAAATACCCGTAGCTCTGAATCCACTACTGTCATAGAGTTTCCCCAAACAGATATAAATACTGCAGAGAACCTTATTTAAACGTAGCGTCGGTCTAAATGTTGGTCCAAAAATTTTAACAACTCGTCATCCCAGAAGTCTTCGAATGACCTAAATGCAGCCTTATCCCATCGCTTGGGAGACACAGCAACTCAATGTCATATTTTTTTGCCTTGCTTGCAATTGAAATGTCCAAATGGCACTTAGCGTCTCTGGCTTATACTTTGAGAAGGGAAGTTGTCATGCTTCCTTTTGAGCTCATACAAACTTCTGTTCCAACTGACATCTTATCTAAATAAGTGGGCTTTTGACGACATCCCTTAAATAAAATCATTGGGGGAATGCAGTTTCTCAATGCATTAACACATGCTACAATTGTCACATTTTAACCATGCTCCTGTGCACTAAATCTTAGATCTTTTTCAAGCTAGGACAGACAATGAGTTTATTTACTTACGCATGGAATGTAGTATTAAATTTGAGTTCAAATGAATGGATACTATGTTTTCATGAACATGGCGGCCAGTTCCTTCTAGATGAGTGCCGGCTACGCAACGTTGTCGGCATGCGCGGCGAGAGGGAGTACCGCTGATTTCGTGAACAAAATGAAGTGATGAAGTAGTGACATAGGGCCCAGGTTACATAAAGTTTCTAGCGGAAAATAGGTATAACACTTCATGTTTCCGTTTTGATTCATGTTTTGTATTATAAATGTTTACCTATATGTTAGTATTATAATCAACACGGTATACTTTAAAGCGAAAAATTTATATTTTGACATGCTCTATTTTCTATTAAATGTAATTTTTCTGCCACGTTATTATAAACAAGCTGTCGATTTTCCTTGATACAGACAACAGCGCCGCAGTAGCGGGAAGTACTAGTACGGCTTGCGTACTATTTTATAAGAAGGGAAAGGAGAAGGGGATCGATGTTGGCGTCTTCATATTTAGCAAACAAATCTTTCTTTATTTTATATGTCTTTGAAGAGCACCGTCCCCGTAGGTTTTTGAGTAGTTTCATTATTTTTAATAATTTTCCTATTTAATCTTTTAGCGCTTAAAATATAAATATCATCATTGGCTTTACAAGCTATCACCAATTCTGCTTCAGTTAAATCTTGATCAGCAAATTTTTGAAGAGTTGAAATTAAAGGGAATAAATATTTTTTAACCTTTCTCTAAAATTGCCTTATTTGTTAATAGAGAATTAAGAAAAGAGAGATATAAGATAAATTCAATTGCAATTCTGCTTAATCATTTATTGGCAATATTACGAATATTACGTTTATTTTTAAATTAATAATTTTGTTTTATGATTTGATTTATCAATGTTAAATCAACTTTTATCACTTGTTTCTAAATATACCGTATATGACCCCTTATCTGAAGAAGAATAAAGAATATAATTTATAATATCTTTTTTAGTTGTTTCATCCTATTTTTTCTTAATATTATAATCGAACACATCAGAATTGAAATTAGCTTTACTAAATTTATTTTTATTGTAAGAGATTATTTTCTAGATAATATGATATACAATGTTGCCAACTGAACCTTAGGATAAATTATATCGTACAATGTTATCATCTTACTTTGACAGTATCAGATTCAGAATCTAATGTAAATTTTTAAAACAGATTTGCGTAGTACTTATATGTTTATAATCTAATTTGTAGATGATTAGTATTTTACTTTCGAAAAATCTGGATTGGAAAGTTTTTCACGTAACGAAATTATTAAATTTATTAATAATGAGCTATAATTTGCATATTTAAATATTTATACAGAGACATATAAGTTAAGAAATATGCAAATCAAGATCGGGTAGCACGCTCCTTTACACAAAGACGATCACCTTGACAGATATAACTAATTAATGGTTTCAGACGAATAAATATATATCTACATATACACAAGACATCAACTAAATGGAATTATGTATATCTCAAACTGTATTTCTAGTTTACGTCAAACGTTGCTCATTTCAACAGTTATATTGACTTTAAAAATATAGAAATTTTTAAAGCGAATACAAAATTTTTAAAGGAAGAATGCTTTATTAAAAAAGTGCCCTCGAAAAGGAAATTAAATATTGAGTAAATTTTTGAGCGGGGTAGCCAAGTGAGACCTTCTAAATGTTTCGTTATTGTGATCTATGTTGACTATGCAATATAAGAAAGTGAGAACCATCTGGATTCAGTGCCTACCAAGTTGAAATATAGCAATTTGGACCCTGCATGTGTAAATGAGAAAATTGTTTTAAATTTATTATTAACCCTGAAAGGGAGGACGTATCATCGTAAGGCTTCCCGAATACAATATCATACCATATTTTATTGAAAACTGATATATTTAATATAAGAAAGTAAAACCCGTCTAGATTTGGTGCCTTCCAAGTTAAAATATGGCAATTAAGACCCTCCATGTGTAAATGAGAAAATCGTTTTAAATTTATTAACGAGAAGAAAGAGAGGACTTAAGCGAACGGTTTAAATATGTATCATTTTAATGCTTCCGGAATATAGCATCATACCATATTTTATTGAAAAGTGATATATTTAAATTAAGAAAGTAAGAACCGTCTGGATTTAGCGACTTCCAAGTTAAAATATGGCAATTTAGACCCTCCATGTGTAAATGAAAAAATCGTTTTAAATTTATTAACGTGAAGAAAGAGAGGGTAAGCAAACGGTTTAAATATGTATCATTGTAATGCTTCCGGAATATCGTACCATACCACATTTTATTGAAAACTGATATATTTAATATAAGGTGCGAACCGTCTGAATTCGGAACCTACTCCATGTTTAAATGAGAAAATTGTTTTAAATTCATTAACGAGGAGAAAGTGAGGACTTAAGCTAACGGTTTTAATTTGTATTATGTAGAGGCTCACTTAAGGTATGGCATATGTTTTTGGGGTGCGTGTTCGGGTTATTTGTTCAGAACTATTTTTTTCTTCAAACGTCCGTAAATCCGTCATTACTCGACTGTGTAGGCGGCCGTGAAGTTTCGTTTTTCCTCCGCCGGAGCTTTACTTTTCACTTTTCCGCCGGCGGAGGTAAAAGTGTTGTCATAGCAACATAGATACAATACAAACAGACAACAAAATAAGCGTCAACAACTCAAGATTTATTAAACTAAAATTTGTATTTATCACTCAATTTGTGACTGCATTTCTAAAAATCACTAATTTAGGAAGAAATTGGTTATTATTTAATCGAACTTACTCAATAACTGCTTATCAATACGGAATTAAAACGCAATCGGAGACGCCATCTTAAAGAAATAATTATTGTTGACAGTGTCCACTGACAGCTTTATGTTAAATTCATCGACACCGGTCTAAGCAAGGCCACCTACGACCGTGGTCTAAGCCGCCTTGCGAACCCATTTATCTTTAATAATAATTAGATATTATTACTATTAAAAAGAGATGTTTTTGCATTAATTTGTCGACATTTGAAGAAAAAACAGCATATTTTATTTGGAGGAAAAGTTACTTTTCATGGCTTGCTCTCTATTACCAGCCTCACTCCGTTCGGCTGTTAAACACGAGCGCGCCATGAAAAGTATCACTTTTCCTCCATATAAAATAATATACTATTCTTCTTCAGAAAAGAGCCCTGAAAATTTAGGGTTGCCAGACGTCCCGTATTTCCCGGGACGTCCCGTATTTTTGCCATAAATTTAATTGTCCCGCCGGGACCGCTGATGTCCCGTATTTCGGCAATGTGCCACAAAATGCCAAAATCAATCAAAAAATGCACGCCCGGCGCGCATATATTTTATTCTTAACCATCTACAGAAGTCCTTTCGCCTGATGAGTCCTGGGCTTGATCTCTTCCCCCATTTCTGATAAGTAGATGCCTTTATGGTCCAGGGAATTGCTTTCAGTAGGCCTCGTGGCTCAGTGGTTCAATGCTGTGTTTTTGATACGGCGGCCTGGGTTAGATTCCAGCAGCAAGGCATGCGTTTTTTAAAGGTTATGTTTGTAAACCCTTTTTTCTTGATTCTGGGCATACCTTGAGTGAGTTTGGGTTAATTTTGTTTGGCGCTCCGGAGCGAGCGGGGGGCCATGCGTGAAGTAAAAAAAATACAAATTACAAATGTAAACCTTGTGATGCGTGAGGCGGAAGACTCGTGTAGATGGTTAAGAATAAAATATCTGCGCCCGGCGCCGTTGTGCTTGACAAATCGGTTGTTTGACTTGGAGCCGGATTGCAACCTATGAGCCTGACCAATAACGCAATGACTTTTTGTTTACTATTTTAGAGTTTCTAATACTTCACTTCAGGCATAGCCCTCCGCTCGCTACAGGCGCGCAACTAACAAAAACTATCGGCGTGCCCAAAATGAAGAAAAAAAACTTTTTACAAATATATTAATGTATATATTAATCAAAAAATTACGAAAACATTGAAGGGAATCGAACGCAGCCACTACCATTGATACACCAGAACATTTGACGGCAATTCATTGCACCCTAAAGACATCGGTCAACTGAGGGCCATGCGTTATTGATCAGGCTGCTTAGTTGCCGTCCGGTGGCTATTCGTAAATTGTTGTCACCGCGGCTTTCAAAAACGCGCGCGCGAACGGCTGACTCAAACGGTTACAGAAAGCTTGCGAAGAGCATTCCACCGCCTGACGAGTCCTGGGCTTATATAATTGGCTCATTGTTGTATAGAATGTAATTTGTAGCTTTGGGTTCGATTAAAACTTTACCAAATTTGTCTTGTTTCATTTGTCCCGGGCAAATCAAGGAAGTCCCGTATTTTTGGTCCTTTGTCCCTTAATGTAACAAAAAAATCTGGCAACCCTACCTGGGATTCATGCTTGGGATGAAGCGACGAGAGTCTTGTCGTCCTTTGTTTGTCCTGAATAATCTTTTAACACTTCCTTGTATTTTCATCCAGGAGACAGCCTGCCTCATTCATAAGAAATTTATACATGAAATTCAGGCCACACCGTTCTACCACGGCACATATAACAACCAGCAATTTCACATCTTCTTTTTCGCATCTGCGCAAGTCCGCGCGCAAGATATTCCTTGGTAGGAAATCCGTCAAACTGCCGCCAGCGGCGTCGTGTTTTTACGACTGGTTTATTTTAATGCTATTGGACTTAATTCGAAACCATAGGCGTGTATTGTCAAATAATTGACATTGTGAGAGACGAACGTTATTTATGACATTGTGTAATGCAAGAAGCCATCGTGTTTAAGCAATAAGAACTTGTACAAACCAGAGATATTCTTCCAACAAGAACTTCTTTAGATTTCCTGCTCATGCAACAAGGTATACATATATTTCATAACCCATTGATATTTGAAATTTTATATTACAGCCCTGTTAAAGGAAAATCATACTTATATATATTTCAAATCCAGCCCTGACTTTTCCTACCCAACTGACATTAGCAAGGTCAAATTTAATTTTTCGCCTGACAGGTCGAGTGATATTGCTAGTTGTTATATGTGCCGTGGTTCTACTCTGTGCGAAGTACTCACACCGCGGCACTTCCTGTACTAACCTCTACTTTGGTTAAAAACTAGCGGAAGTCAAGAGAGTGCTTCTGGATAAAGCCTATTACTCTATAGCCTATAGTTTTGCTTTGTCAATGAGATTCTGTCTTATGATAATAAAGCTGTTTTGAGTTTGAATTGTAAAGGTTCCGGAATATAGTATCATACCATATTTTATTGAAAACTGATACATTAAAGAAAGTGGGAACCGTCTGGATTCAGTCCCTGTACCAAATTGAAATATGCCAAATTGTTTTCAGTTTATTAAGAAGCATATTTCATATTTTATATTTTGCTTCTAGATCACGTAAATTGAAATATGGTTTTAGCGAAAAAAAAATACTGAAATTCAACTTTAAGGGAAACGGTTTGAATAATTTTTCTAAGTGTCTACCTAAATTGTAAAAATAAGGGCCGAATAATTAATTACTTATATTTATTTGCAACCAATTATTTTACAAACCTGTACAAATAAGTAAATAAAACTATAAAAAGTACTTCATACTATTGTTCAAGTATACAAGTTCTTTCTTCAAGCTACATACAGAAAATATATGACAGTACTTACGTGCAGCGACTTGTTCGAAAATAGGGTATTCCAACAGAATTGTGTCAAAAAGTCAGAATCAGAGTCAGATTTGATTTGGACCGAAATCGTCCTATCACAGATTTATGTAGTGTAAAAGGAACATATTTACATTTACCACCAAAATATACATCCCCCATAAGAATACAGAACATATTATCTAACTACATATTGTTCTGCTACATCCTCAATAACAATTCTGTAGGTCCACTTTCAGACCTGAATTTCTTTGTTATTTTCTATAATGCATGTAAAAAAACCCAAAAAATACACAAACAATTTTTTAGTGACAACTTTTGAGAAAAACAATGATGTCTATTGTAATTGACAAGGGAACTTTCTTTCAGTACTGCCGATATGATAAAAGGATTTTTTTAAACAATAAATAAATATAATGCTATTGTTTTTATGATAGAACCTAAACTAGTTTCGAACTTTAACTTGCTTCAGTATCCCTTTTTTTTTATGGAGGTGGCGTACTTGGCGGTGTTTGACCCTTGAATGGTCATCCTGATTTCCTTTTGAATTCTGCTGGATGATTTTGCTATATCAAATACTCTGCGATGTGCATTTTGAAATAAAGAGAATCTAGGCTTTCGTTGCTGGGTACTCAGCGACCTTCTTTATCGTGTTTATATTCCAACCAGCCATTGATACATGCCAAATGAATGGCGCGTCCACTTTCGGGATTTTATAAAAATTCGATAGTGCCCAACCATTTGATCAAGTTTATCCACACCCCTCATGCATCATGGTCTTTCAATTTCCCTATAATATTTTGCTGCTTTGACCCATCCTTTCATCAGGTCTTCATCGCCTTTGCCAACAAAAGTTGATCCCGAAATAGCAGTTCGATTCACATAAAACAATTCCATCTACTCTTATTGCTTCCTCGCTACATTATCTGTACTTCTTTTGAAAATTTCTGTTTCTGACGTCAGAGGTGAACTTTCAAAACGATCTATAGTGTGACAGTCTCAGCAGCGTGTATTCGTTCACGAAGGATTTCTAGAATGTTATATGTTGTAAAATAATTCTCAAAATAGGAGTAATATCCCTTTTGGAATATTTTCAGAAAACTTCAAGACTACGGGTGCATCCAGACCAAATTTTGTCAGCATCTCCTTAACAGACTCAGCCTTTAAATCCTGATAAATAAGAAAATCATAGGAAAGACCACTACAATCATATAAAACAAAAAACTTCACACCCCACGGGTACGTATTAAATAATTGACAGCTTTTCAGTGAATAACGCCAACTGCTGGTCGGTGGAAAGTTCCAGTTCCATTTGTAACTCCACATACCTTTTCCTAACTGAATCGTAAAATCGTCGTACCTTGATTAATCGATCACTGTTTTCTGCTGGTTTGTCTAAATTATTCACGGCATTTAAGTTACTTCGCAGGTGGAAAAAAAAGCGATCTCTGGTTATGGTGTCATAAAACAGGCTCATACGAAATGCTTTATCCCAATACATTCTAACACTTAGAAATCTTAAACGTGACATCATGATATGAAAGGCAATAAAACTTCTTATTTCTTCACCATTTCTGAAATTTTGCAATTCATATAATATCTTAGTCATTTCTGCCATTATCGAAAATGTTCCTGTATCGATAAAAGTAATCTACTGGATCTAGGGACGCAAAATTTTCTTGCGAAGTCATCTCGGCTGGATTAGCTTAATCTCCGTTGTCACTTCTATTCCTATAAGGGCCTATTTATTCGTGATATTTTTTTAAATTTTTACTCCCGGTTGAATAGTCTCATTTTTTCCAAAATGATCTCATTCATCTTATCACTTTCTATAACTTTTGAAGTTATGTCAGTATTTCCTTGTCACTATCACCTTTAAACTCAGAAATTTCTTCCAGGAGCGCCATAACTTTTTCGCATTCAATTTGAAGCTCAACTTCATCCACTAAAGATAATAGTATTTCCGCATCTTTGGGATTTTCAAAATCAAATTCTGATAAATACATTTTCTTAGTCCCTATGTCCACTATAATGGACATGAATGTTCATGTCGATATTACAACGATATTTTGGCAGTTATGTGCATACAAAATACTACAAACAATTTTACATAGTTTTCTTATCTTATCAGTGTAAAATTCTTATTCGAAAATTAGATGCGAAAAAGCTAGTAAAAATTCAAAAAATAATACTTACGTTTTGAGCCATGTGACACTTCAGCCATGATGCTTATTTTCTTACGCTGTCATCATGTCAATTCTGTTAAATGTTAGGTTCATTGGCATAGGCAATTTATTCGTACCCAGCTTTTTTATTATCAATAAAAAAAAACATTCAATTGATATACATTGTGATGGACATGAGGTCTGAAAGGGTTAAGAAATATGTAGTAAGCAGCGGCGGATTAAGACCCTAATGAGTACGGAGCTAATTGATTTTGGGATCCCTTATTTTTTATAATAAAAGGAAAGTTATTGAAACACTGTGTTAGTTTACCAACTTTACAACTTTATATGCACATGAATAACATAATAAATAGTGATCAATTGTTAATAATAAAAAAACAATAGTTATTAACTGTAACAAATAATATGTTTTCAAAAAATTAAGCTAATTTTTCTATAAAAAAATACGTAGGTATTATTATTTTGAGAATCCACTTGCATTATTTGCTGCAAAAATTTTACGCACAAAACAGTTATATATTTCCAGTTCAGTATGAATATATAATCCATTTTCTAAGTATAGTTTCTCCATTACTCAAACTTTTCTTAAATACTTTACTAAATAATTTTCTATTTTGGGTTTTATAACATCGCCGAGAAGCTTCAAAAATACCGTCATTGTTTTGGAAGTAATTATAATCTTTTTCTATACAGTTTGATTGCAATTCATCTAATAAATTTGCCGTCCACAATGCTAGATCATTACTAATCAAATAATCTTGAGCACGGTGTAGATTATCTTGTTCGCCTTCATCCATTAATTAAATTTCAACCCCCTCATTTGCGCATCCATTTGTATGCACCTGATCATGATCTTGGAAACTGTTAGAGTCATGGCCATGAACTGACCCAGAATTTTAGTTGGGTCTTTCTTGTTCTTGTCAATTTGGGTAACTTTTATTTAGCTTCCAGTTTTTCCAGTTTTGCCTAAAATTCAAACCAACTATTACCTCTGTGCCACGCTTTTTCAGTAATAAAAAAAAATCAGAAATGAAAATTATAAGTTTAGGTGTCGTGCGTGAAAATTAAGCCTTTAGCTCAAGTGTAGAAAGTAGGGTGGGTTATTTTTGGGCGCCACTGACTCATGGACAGAGTAGCCAGATTCTCAAGGATTTTATCTGAACTCAAAAACCTTATAACTTCATATCAACACATGACACTCTCTAAATAAATCATTTTAAGAAAAGCAGAAAATTTAATAAAAGGCAGTATGCAAAATACAAGAGTTATAAAAATTTAGTGATGTGGAACTAAGTAATTCAACAATTCAAAATTCAATTTACATTACATGTTACATGTGGACAATAAGCAACTTCAATGACCTGCTAAAAGAGGGAACACAATAACACCAAAGAAAAGAGTTAATAGGGAACTTAATTAATAATTAATGAAGCCACTTAAATTAATTGGAGATGATTAAATTTTATATATTAAAAATCTACAAATGAACTTCAAAATAGAAGAATTTAGCAAAAATATAATTCAAATTATAAATATGTCAATTAGGACATAGGAAACAAGGCTAGAATTTAACGACACGAATCAGAAAATTTCCTCAAAGAAATGAGGTGTCTTCATCAAGAACTTTTGCTGGTCTTCCTGGTATTTCCTTGGCAGGCTCCACTTGAGCTGCTACCTTTCTCTCCCGCTATAATTTGCTGTTCTAGTTCTAGTCGTTGGGGAACATCGTTTAAAAATATCTTGTACAGTACAACTAGGGTAATCGTGTTACATTTAAAATGATAACTTTTTCACTCACTGATGGTGGAGAAGTATTAGAACATCCTTTCGTAGGAGTGAATGTCGCCATTTTATTAATATTCTTATAATGCTGTTAACACTGTGGTGTAACAGCAGATAGGTACTAACATATTTAAAACACCATCAAGAAGTATTTATAATCTGTATCTTTATTAGCTGCTTCAATAGGTATACAAAAGGACTAAAGAGATTTAAAAGGATTATATTCTATAGAGTAATAAAACCTCATTAGTTATGCAAAAGTACTTCAGGGGTAAAAAGTTTACCTACGCCTATGGACGACCACGAAATTTAGCCAAACTGGACGGAATTCCCCATTTTATTACTCTATACATTTCTGAAACAGGCTATAGTTTTTATTATATTAATCTAGCTTTGGCGCAATGTGGCAACTAAATTTTCGTGTTCAAGTTTATTTTATTTTTTATTTGACTAATCTTCAATTTTCAATTTCGTGGGGGCCCCTAGAACGTGAGGCCCTTAATCCGGGTTTGGTAATAGGTATAAAAAAATTTACTAATTACTTATTACCATGCTCAATTTTAAGTTAAAATTGTGTGCTATGATATTTTACAGGCTTTTTATCTAGCGAAATGTAACTTACGGTTAATTTACATTTTAGATTAGTGAAATTGAGATTAGTTAATGAAAGCCCCAAGGCAGAAAGTACTAAGTTGAAGATTTCTTGCCCCAAAATTTACATTTTTTAATTTAAAAGGCAGCAATTTTTTTTTCTACTACCGTGCGTAAAATACTCACTTTACGCACTCTCTAAGATTCGTAAAATAGGCCTTTTTAATGTGCAGTGCGTAAAGTAAGTTATTTTACGCACTAGTGCGTAAAGTAAAGCTGACATATTTTTTGACGTTTATTGACATATTTTTTGACGTTTAGGACAGTGCGTAAAATAATATATTTTACGCACTAGTGCGTAAAATAATTTATTTTACGCACTAGTGCGTAAAGTAATATAATATTATTTTAATTTTTTCATATATTTTTCGATAGTAGAAAAAATTTTGTATGCTACTCATGTGTAAAGTACCCTTTTTTTATTCATGGGATTGTCGCATTCGCCTACGGCTCATGCGACAATATTCCCATTCATAAAAAAAGATTCACTTTACACACTTGTTGCATAAATAACTATTATATATTAAGAACAATAAAGGATATTTAATATTTAGCCACGAGAATGGAGTTTTTTCGACTTCATGGAAATCTTTTAAAACTACAAAGTTATACATTTAGCAAAAAGCTGACTATTTTTCAACTTGAACTTTTATATCCATGAAACATTTCCAAGGTATGGCAAAGCAGAAAATTTGCATCTTAGTATTAATTTGTATTAGTCGGCAAAAACTGTTGTAATGCAGAATAAGTTAAATACACAGTAGGTACTGATGTGTAACCTTTTTGTTTTAGCATACCTTGTAAAAATAAAAGAGGTTCTGTTAATTACTGCTGACGCTTATAGCTGATTAGCATAAACACAAAAAGGTTATTAGCGTGCTTTAAATTTTAATGAAATCATCTGACTCACTTAGTGTACTTCACAGTGTGTTACTCATAAAATGCCATATTTAATCAGTTGCTCTTGAAGCTTGATATTGAGAGGTATAACCTTCAACCAGATCAAGATGAATAATTCTGCGTTTATTAAAGTCGTATCATTTTATAATTTTTTGAGAAACTAAGAGCTTATTTTAGATTTAATTTTAGAACTTGTGTATATAGAAAGCTATTCGGGAGCTTATAAAGGAAAAATGAAGTAAAATTTCGTTTAAAGTTACATGTTACATGAACATGATGGGTAGTAGGTTTGCGATTGATCACTAGTTAACAACAAATTGATATATACTTGAATTGTAACTTCTTATTCTACAACTATCCCTATCCCCATGGAATGAAATCGTTCCAGACAGCTTTATCATATACATCAAGTCATGGAATCATCGGCAGAAGAACAACCAGTAGTCCAGGAGGAGGCCGTGTTTTTTTTTTTGTACTTATTTTCTTTGTTAGCGAACAATATGATAGAATTTTTCAGTTACTAATTCTGAGCAATATTTTTTATATAGTGGGGGGGGGGGGGGGGGGCCCCGGGGGGGTGGGGGGGAAAATGGGTCAGAAGAAAAAAATGCGTTGCACTTTTTTTTCCACTGATGAAAATGGTTTTCATATGGTTTTAGTAGTAAGGGTATACTAAGGCTAATATAGGGTTAATTTTAGTTTTATTTATCCACTTATTCGAAGGTAGAACAAATAATGTTTCTCGGCAAGCTATTTTAAACGTATATTCATCAAAGCACTGATAAAGTAATAATCGGTACAATCGTAATATTCAAACTCAACTAAACTATCTAGCAATTCCTTTTTCTTATCTCACATCCCTTAACCTTACACATCAATTTGTTATATCATAACTCCTAGCAAAAATAAAAATAAACACAAGCATATTCATCGATATCAAATTGATGACCTAACTGGTCCGTTTCGTTCGCGTTGTCGCTTACAGATTCGGCCACGCTGCTTGGCGGATGGTCCTCAATCTGCCCTGTAATTAGAGATAACTTAATCAGTAAAAGTAAATCATAATTCGAAATTTTTGGATGCTTCGAACACATCATCTGCACTGTATGCTGTACATCCTTGCCCCTTTCCTTTTTTTGTTGTTGTGTGCTTCGAGTGTATAGCAAGCTCGAATACTTCACATGTAAAGTAATGTGAGTATTGTACATGCCATCGACACTGTACACACCCCCCCACCATTTGTTAGGTGCTTCAAGTGTGTAACATGCAATGCCCTTGAATATCATTGCATGCCCTCGACACTGTTTACACCACTTTTCTTTTGGGTATTTCGAGCGTGTAACATGTCTCGGGTGCGTAATATATACTTCGAGCAATCCTGCTGTATATATATTAGTTTCACCGTACATGTGTTCGACACTCTTTTCCCTCTTACTTACACATTTTCTTTTAGAGTTATCCATGGTTTCATGTGATCAACTGCTATCACTGTGCGCCGTCGCATCTTGCCCCTCAAATCTTCCACCTCATACCGATCATTCGGCAGTATGGCAACAATTCGAAAGGGACCTCGAAACTTTGGAAACAACTTTTTGCTATTACCGGTTTGCGGCATGCTAGTAACTTGAACTAACACTAATGCTCCGACCTCATACCTTGGAGCCTTGATCCTTTTTATATCGAACTTTTCTTTTTGGTTAAGTTGCTCTTTGTCAATTTTAGCCTTCACATTCGATCGAATTTCAGATAAATTCAATCGATTTACTTCGTTCTGGATACCACTGAGAAGAACACTTTCAGGCAAGGAACGGTGTTTACTTCCAAACAGCAATTCTGATGGTGTCATTCCAATGGTCCGATTTGTGGTGCAATTTAAACCTCTCTGCACCGTTTTGACTTGGATATCCCAAGCGTCATCTTCCATTCCTCCATTGAGTGTTGCCAATGAATTTATTATTGAGCGATTTAGCGCTCGCATTGGCCATTGGCACGTGGGGTGGCAACAGCATTCAGGACGTGTCTAATTCCGCGTGCGTGACAATAATCTCTAAACGTTTTAGACGAAAATGCAGTACCTCGATCCGTTATAATGCGCGCTGGTACCCCAAAGATGTCAATCAGATGATTTAAAGCCTTAATGACATATTTGGTTTTCGTATTTCTCACTGGTTCGATCAGGCAAAATTTGGTAAATCCATCCACAATGACTAATAGCTGAGTATTTCCTTTTTTACTTTTTACAAAGGGTCCTACATGGTCCAAGTGTAGAGTATGGAATGGCACGGGAATCTTGTCAATGGGATGAAGTTCTCCAGGCTTTTTGCCAGATTGCGGTTTATAATACATACAACTCAAACATGCTTTAATATATCGTTTTACATACCCTCTCATTCCAGGAAAATAATAGTTTTCTTTAATTTTCGTTAATGTTTTGTCTAATCCAAAATGGCCTATGTCATCGTGACAGAGTTTGCAAATTTGCCAACGATTTAACCGTGGGACTACCCACCTTTTAGAGCCGTTTTCTAATTTTCGATATAGTTTTCCATCTTTTATTTCGTACAGTTGAAAATAATGTTTATTTGCCCAACAATTGTCTTTACTTAACAAAATATTTCTTATTTCGCATATCCTTTCGTCTTGCAATTGAGCTGACAATAACCATTCATCCTCTCTTATATTTATAACACTTAACACTACTTTAGGTGGATTCCGACTAAGGCAATCGACATGATTCATTTTAAGCCCCGCGCGATATTTAACCTCAAATTTATAATCTTGCAGTTCAAACCACCATCGTGCCACACGTGGAAGAATATTCTTCTTTCCAACTGTACTTCTGATTGCACTACAATCTGTTACGAGAGTAAATTGTATTCCGACTAAATACATTCGAAATTGTCGGAAAGAATCACGAACAGCTAATGTTTCAAGTTGATAAGAATGATAACTTCTCTCCACAGGAGTGGTTTGACGACTAAAATAAGCTACCGCATGTCGCTTCCCTGTCTCGTTATCAATTTGAAATAATATACCGGCTATACCTACTTTACTTGCATCTGTATGCACTTCAGTCTTACAGTCCGGGTTGAATATTTTTAGGATTGGTCTACTTACTAACAGTCCTTTTAATTTTTTCATGGCTTCGATTTATTCTGCCTCAAATTTCCAAGGTACATCCCTTTTGAGGAGACGCGTTAAAGGTTGAGCAATCGACGCGAAATTTTGGATAAACCGGCGAAAATATCCGGCTAAACCGAGAAACTGACGTAGTTGCTTAACATTGCGTGGTATTGGCATATTTTTAACTGCTGTTATCTTTTGTAAACCAGGCCTAACGCCATCTGCTGAAATTTCTCTCCCCAAATACTCTATGTTTGTAGAGAAAAACGTACATTTTGATAATTTTAAGGTTAAATTGTGTTTTCTTAGCCTTTGTAAAATTAAATTTAATCGTTCTAAACCTTCACTGAAATTTTTGGCCGGTATTATTATATCATCAATATAAACTTGAGCAATTGTATTTATATATCCATCCAACACCAGATTCATAAGGCGTTGAAAGTTGCTAGGAACATTTGCCAAACCAAATGGTAACCTTAAAAATTCAAAATGCCCGTCTGGAGTGACGAAGGCTGTTTTTGCTATAGAACATTCTTCCATAGGGACCTGATAAAACCCCTGCGATAAATCAAGAGTTACAAAGTGTTTATGACCTCCTAATCTGTCTATTCTGTCTTCTATTAATGGAAGGGGAAATTTATCTTTCTTTATAATTTTATTTAGAGCCCTATAATCAATACACATGCATTTTCCGCCATCTTTTTTAGTCACTAACAAAATAGGGCTCGCATAGTGAGAATTTGACTGTCTAATTATTTTATTTTGCAATAAATCTGTAATAATAACTTTTACCTCTTGTCTTTCCGCTAAAGACAAGCGATATGAGCGATACACAATAGGTTTATCACTTGTACATTCTATTCTCATTTGGATGGTATCGGTCTTACCTAGTTCGCTGGTTTTAGAACAAAATCGATCCTCATATTTATACAATAATTGTCTAAGCCTATCCTTTTCATTATCAGATATATTACCATATTTAAGATTCCATTTTGTATTTTTATCGTTCGTATCCCACACCTTTATTGTATTAACCGAATATTTATTTTTAATATTAAAAGGTAATTTACTATTATCAGGTAGATTTGTAATTATAAAATGTCTACAGTTATTGATTACTAGCACTGTTGGATGATCAATAAAGTTTTGTCCAATGAATAAGTCAAAAATAAATTCAGAGTCGTCTAATATCGTAATTTCTGTCTGAACACTACACCTTCAATTTGAACAATTTCGATCAGCCGTGACCTGCGACCCGTTAAAACCACGTAATTTTATCGGACTATCTAATTTATTAAGTGTTAAACCCAATTTTTTTGCAATAGAGAGTTTCATTAATGTTAATTCACTTCCCATATCGATGATACATTCAATAACTTGATTATTAATTTTAGCCCTTTTTATATATTTTGCTTGCAAATTTTGACCCGCATATTTTATATCTTTCTTTTTATTTTCTCTCTCTTTTAATTTTGTTCGACACTGTTCAACTGTAGGCCCTAACCTGAAACAAAAGCTACACTTTCTATTCATTAGGTGCGGGCACTGTGCGCGCCTATGACCTGATTCGTTGCAACTAAAACAAACTATTTCATGTTTTCTTTCTTTTTCTAGACTAATTTTATTTTTAACCTTTTTTGGATCACTGTGTTTATTGAACCTACTGGTGCAAGGAAAATTCGTGACATATTCATCCAAATCTGCGAAAGTGGAACAACGGGCTGCCCGTATATTCGCTTTTATTTGAAAATCATATATTCCTTCTATTACACAATCAACAATTTGTTCCTGAGACAGATTTAAATTTAATTTATTAAGCATAGACAATTTTCGGAAACAATAATCATTTAAATCTTGCCCTACAGATACACGGTAAGTAGCGGCTTCGAAAAATAATTTAACAAAAGAACATTTATTTGGAAACATGCTACGCAACATTTCTTCCCATTGTAACCATGTAAATTTCATAGTTTTTAATCCCTCATACCATAAACGTGCAGTGCCCCTTAATTTACCTAAAGCAATATAATTTTTTGTGACATCATCCCAATGATAAATCGCCGCACACTCATCTACTCTACAGAGCCATTCTTCAATATTTTGCGTTAAACTAGATGGATCAAATTCAGGTATCAATCGATCGTCTTTGAAAACAGCCCAGTTTAAATATGTGCTTTCATTCTTCTCTTGAGGAAAATTATTAGATTGTGTACTTACAAGTTGACTTCTAAGCGCATTTATTTCTGCCCTTGTCTCACTTAAAAGAGAATGCAAATCCGTGTCGGTTGCTGGGGTACCAGACTCCCTTTCCACTACTAAACTTAAATCATTTTGGTCCAGATCTGAAGAAGTGCGTGCCACTCGGACCGGAGGGTCCTCATTGTAATTTCTACTCTCAGCCTCGTCGTCCTTAGGTCCTTCACGTCCTCTCAATCGTCTCTTCATTTTATTGTTGCCACCTACACCACTCACGTATATCCCACCGCTGCTTTGTAGGGTTAATTTTAGTTTTATTTATTCACTTATTCGAAGGTAGAA